>DWNH01000198.1:0-17743 GCA_018249895.1 Tiana niger
GAACTAAATATTTACATACCATCTTTGTACCTACCCATATTTGTGCAAATAAATGATTTTGTCTTTGTCTTTGTAATTTAGCTATAAAACTACAGATATGATATATTTATTGGGAAAACTATGTGACTGCCATGGAACGTTGAATATGAGGCGATCACCTTAGTCCTCTGGAATAGCATTTCTTTGCTACTTCGGGTAGAACAATAAAACTGTTTGAGTTAGAATCTGAATATTTATAGGTTATTAACATGGTTGGTCTGCATGTTCGTTGGCTGCTCTTTTCTATAAAATCTTCGTAGCCTTATTAAACACTCTTATTACTTTAATGTGACTACGATAATCACGTTAGGTCAGAGCAAGCGACAAGCGTCTACATAAGATCCTCTATTCATTAACCTCGGAGCATATCGGGCATCTGGACCGAAGCTCCAACTAACCTAGAAAAAATTGAGTTTTCGCATTAGTGTAGCCTGGACTAAGTAGATACTTACTGTTACTAAAAAAGGTAGAAAAAACAGGTATACATGAATATAAAACATGGACATAAAACCGTCCGGACATAAAGCCAGCATAGTAGACGATGGCTGCAACCCTTTTCATCATTGATAGAAGATATTTTTTTCACGACGGCTTTGTCACGACAGTGCTTTACATTACTAAAAAATTATACAAATTTCAAAAAGTCAATAAAAAAGACCCTCAAGGAACTATTTTGAATCTATTGAAACTATTTTGTATAGAACATTCCGACCTTACTTCCAAACCTCAAATCGCCCGTAAATTAGTTTTCCTATAGTTTTTGTTATATTTTCTTCCTTTTCCAATGGGTATCATTCTGTCCTAAATTTTTTTGGTCTCAAAATGTATCGGCCCTGGCCTATTAATCATAAACAAAATAAAAAACTTATTAATATTTCTAATTCATTTTGCGTATTACAATAAATTATCACTTGCTCTTCGATGAAGGAAATCGTGAGGGAACCTGCATGCCTGAGAGTTCTCTATAACGTTCTCGGAAGACATTTGAAGACCACCAATCACATTTGGCCAGCGTGGTAGACTATGGCCTAAATCCTTCTCATTTGAGAGGAGACCCATGCCCAGCAGAGGGGCGATGATGGGTTGATGATTATGATGATGATGATACATAACAATAAATTGTAAAAAATAGACAAAGTCTTAATTTAAACAAGTTATAATTCGATTTATTTTAAGGATTTTAAAAGGAAAGTAATTACAAAGGAACTGCAACATGTGTCCAAACGTCCTATCCATTACTGCAGGGTATCGCACATCTGAGCTGCAAGTCCAATTAAAGTTGACCCGTGAACCGAACTGCTGTACAGAGCAGTACACGGTAAACAGAGGTACACATAATGGAGTTTTGTTTGACCAAACCAAAATCTCTAAGTAAATGGACTGGAAAATGGGTTATTATATAAGTGGATCAAATGTAATCGGAAAAGAACTACAGTCACACCTATTTTTATTATATTGTTGTGTTTTAGACAAAAAGGTCAGAATACCGGGAAGATAAAGGGAGGATGGAGGAGAAGGAAAGATGAAAAAAGTGAAAACTATCTTTTTTATGTACATATGTCTATCAGTTGTCTGGTTACCATAGCAGAGGGTCTGCCTAGTTTGTGATCAGATCACAGTGTGTCAATTGTCCCAAAATATTTATTTATTTATACTCGTTGACATTAAATATTAAGCGACAGAATCCTCAAAAGTTACAACGCATTTATGTACAATCTTAATAGATTATTTAATAGTATGGGGTGCAGAGACCGCTTAACATCAGGTAGCCTACATACTCGTTAGCTATTCTTTACAAAAGTAATCTAAGAAAATTTACAGCTATTTTATAACATCGATAATAATCTAATGGCTGCATTTCGACCGACCGACCTAGATTATGTATAATCCTGAATTAATTATTTCTTCTTCGTTAGTATTTGAAAATCTGACTGCCCGAGAATTCTACTAGACATTTTCGAAAATCATGTGTCTATTTTTTTGTCTTAGTCCACCTTAGCAGATAGTGCTTAGCAGAACAACGGCAATGAATTAAAGAGTGATAAAATATCTAAGCGGAGACAGAATATTCCGCAGATTCCTACGGTGACCCAAATGTAGTTAAGAAATTAACAAGTTGTATCCAAACGTAGTACAATTGCATAGACATAAAATTAATTATAACTATGTCACTTAATATTTACATTGAGCACTATTTTTAAAAAATCTATTGAAAATAAAAAATCTTTAAAGTTCTACTTTATTGTACTAAATGTTTATGCAATTACATGAAAACAACAAGTGTTTACATGTTTTATCTATTGCTACAGTAGCGTACCGTGTACCAGGCAGGAGCGGGCCAATTAAAGTTGACCTCCCGCTCCGCTGTTGTACTTTTAATCAGGACACAGGACAGGCATTTAATTAAAGAAACACGTTTTAAACTTTTACCTCGACTTTATACTTAATAAACATGTTTTTTTTGTCATTCTTCAAATATCGAATTAATCCGTGACAGTAAGACTGCATTAAAACTTTGTAAGTTTAGACACGCGGTTCTCCGCTTGGAAAGGGAATCATGGTATCAATAAGAATACCGATAAATTTAATAATATTTATTTATACAATTATTAAACGCTTTTATTCAACTTGTGATATTAGTCAGTTTGTTTAGGTCAAATGTTGCTAGCTGCACTTGAACCTATTCGGGTTAGATATTTTTATATTTAAAATTTAACATTTTGAATTGAATCTATGATTGTTTCCAGTTAAGGCAACTTTTCCAAGGTGAACAACCCAAATACGAAATTTTATAAAACGAAATTTTATGTCACGCTAGGTTTTCTTGAATAAATTTTATTAATAAAAACATACATATAACCTGTCAAGTGTAGCTGTGACAAGAGTAATTACTCTTGAGATAATGTAACAAAATGATAGACTTCATTTAATTTTTTTTCTTTTTAATTCATTCATTTCTCTTAAATGAATAGTTGTTTTTTAAAAAAATTAACTAATTTTTGTAAACAACTCTAAAAACTTTAATTTATATTATATTATAAGTAAAAGACAATATAAAGATATTTTTTGTACTTTTTTGTACTATAGCAAGAATCAAAAAAAGTTCATTTTCATAGCTTTAACCAGCCGTGTTTGTTCTACAAATTCTCTTTTCCTTAACCGTCAAGTATTAAGAATTATATTAATTCTAAAGAATATTCATAAAAAATAAACCTTTCCTCCTGCACAATAATACAACATTAAGCGATACAATCTTAAATCACATTATTATTTAACGTAGTGAGCCAATTACGTTGATCCCACGACCTCGTTCCAGTGGTGCACTCTTAATCACAGAACAAAATGAAGTTTATGTATCTGGTGCACTGACTTTCCCGTAATGAGTTTTACTTCGGAATCTGATTTCGAAGGATTAAGAACAATTAAATTATTTGCGAACTATATTATTGCAGTATTATTTTAGGCTTCGAGCAATTGTTCAAAGTTTTGAGCAATTGTTGTTGTTTAAATATTCAGTGTCAAGGGAAAAACAAATAATAAAAACAAAAAAAAAAACAAATATTTAAGGATGATTAAAAAGGGAAAACAACACATGCATAAAATATTATCTAAGTAATGTAGAATGTAGTGTATTATTTTCAATTTTTAATATCTATAACTCACAAGACAAATTTGATTGCGAACAAGAGAATGTTCTCGGTTGTGCCTAGAAATGAAGGCAAGGACTACGTATAATGAGTAATAAGCAAGTGTTTTTTTAAAGACCAAACGAATATTGTCTCCTCGTAATATGAAGTTTTCATTATAGCTAAAAGACATTCATGTATATCCATCCAGTCTCAGTTAGTAACGAAGCCTGGTAACATTCTATTGTTGAATACTAAGATATAAACACAAAACGTAACGTTAAAGCGGTACCCCAATCGCTCCAAGGTAGAATAATATAAAACATGTATAACTTATTTGTAAAAGCTGAAAACCTTCAAGTCTCATCACTCTTAATATCTTAAAGCAAAACCCTGATTACCTATCAAATATACAGAATTATAAATTAACCAAAGCTTTTTAGACTCACTCTAAGTAACCTTGAGTAAAGTTAACACTTTTGATATTTGTATTTTATAATTCACAGCTTCTCGATTGAGCAACACAAGTACGATTAAATGAAGGCGCGGCGGCATTCCGCCATTTAAAATTCAAAAAGCGAATAACAAAAAGACGCCAGTTCGTGTTCTGAAATTAAATTTTAACTAAAACACTCGAAATGCGAATTTACCTACGCTCCGAGGGCTGTGTGTTTAACGCGGATGTGAATTCCGCCGCATCCGCCCAAAAATACACGAGCTTTCTTCCGCTTACTTAATTTACAGCTATGGCCGCGCGGATACACACTGAATAAATTAAAAATAATATTTTGCACCTATTAATTTTGCCTTCCGCCCTTTATTACAATCATAGCTATAGGTAAAATGTCGTACCCATTAAGTTATGTTAATAAAGTGAAAACTTAAGTATAATTTTGTTTCAATATAAGATACACATAAATAATGTTACATAAACCAATCAATTTATCGATTTTGAGCAACCATTTAGCAAAGATTGACCGGGGAAATAGCCAGACAAACAAAACTTTTTGACACTCCTCTATCGGGTCAGTCACAATTACATATTAAAATTTATATTGTATAATATGTGTACGTAACAGGTCTCAAAATTTACATAAAGAAATCATTCTAAATATCATTAATATAGTGAAGACATAATTAATATATCATTAATAAGTGTAATCCAATCAAATAAAGAAAATAAAACGATTCTTGGGTTGCAACTGATTCATAGTGTAATAGACGTTTGTACATAATAAAATAGTTTCTGTGTTCGAATATAAAATTATGGGCGACCACTAGTCTTTGTAAAACGAACATTTAGCGAACAGTGTTTAATACGGATGTAAATTACGTTTCATCCGCCCAAAAATGAACGAGCTTTCTCCCGTTTGTTAAATTTACAGCCATGACCGCACGTTGTACACGCTGAATAAATGAAAAATTAGTTATATCTGACACTCGCTAATTTTATCATGAAAGCTGAAATTATGCCGTCCTTGAAAGTACCACCGTCACACTTACATACATATGTCTACCGCGAAACAATTGAAAATATTTCGAAAGAAAACTGTGGTTACCGGAAACACTTTTAATAGACGAGGCTTAGGAGTAGCAGTGCATCCACGAGTATATACGATCTCGGGTAGGACTGCGGTAAGTACTCTAAGGTTTAATTTGGATGTGTAATGCTTCACCATCATAGTGGAAGCCAAAGTCATGCATTGACAATTAAGCGTAGGAACTATCATGCGATTTGACGAATGTTTAAAAAAGGATATCCGCTCGAGAAGCGACATTCGAAAAGAATTTAAGATAAAAACGCTGTCAAAATTACCTTGGAAAATAAATAGTTTTACTATCCATTAATTTTCAATAATTTGTTTACAGTCTGTTTTAGATGTTAATGGGTTATACAGACCACTTAACACAAAGTGGGCTGTATTTTCGTTTGTACTTCTTTTCTATAAAAAAATACTGTATGTAATATATAAATAAATAATACAATGGAAATGGCCTAACCATTTCCATTGAAAATGAACATAACCACAAAATATTTAATTTATGTATTTACCATACCAGTACGAATAGATTACCCAAATATTAATTTTAATTATTAACGACAAGCCGAGTGCAATTGAGCGTACGGTAAGCCTGATTTAGAATGTATTTATTGTGAAATTGAAAATTAATAGGAAGTTTTTGTTTTTAATATTACTTTATTCGTCATGATTTTAGTTAGTTTCTATAAGTACCTATATATATTACCTTACTGCCTATCTTCTTCTCACAAATAATCAAAATCCATTTACGTAGTCCACTATGACCTACCACTAAGTTAATAGTAAAAAAACCAGTGGCTTAGCCTAAAGAATTAGCAGCATTAATAAGGGAAACAGAAAAGCTTGTTTCCAAGGGAAATCAATTCCTGCTGCGGACCAGAGCAAGTTTTAATTAAGGCAAATATCTCGCACGGGATTGCGTGTGGACAGTCCCTAATAGTGTTTAGACAAGGATAATGAAACCTAACTAAGACCAGATTGCGAAGTTTTCCTGGACGTGTCAATATCATTTGCTGCTCTACTTAGCCGGAAATGTTTGTACCGTTTGTTAGATGGTAAAGAAACTATAAAATCAACTTCCACGCTAATAAACGTAATAATAAATTTATTTCATTTATTAGTATTTATTTGTTCACAAACGTTTACTACATTGATAACAAAATACAATGCACAATCTTTAATAGGTAAACATAACTAACCGTGAGAATAAAAATAATTGGTGACAGATTTACAAGTTTTTTGAGTTTATATACTTAAATATATACGTATTTATTTAGTTTAAATAGTATATACGTATATCCATATACGTATTTGTTTACCTTAAAACATCATATATGTACCAATTGCTATAAATGTACATAAGTAATTGTCAACATCAGTTTATTCCTTCTAACGAATATTTGTACTTTTCGTTAGCAGAGAAAAGAAGTGAAAATCAACTTTCACGCTGACGGACGTTATTATAGATGGCAGCGATGATAATAAAATTACAAATGTCAGTTCCAAAACGTCCCCTGATAGCTTCACGACCTCAAATCAAAGTCTTATTCAATTGTTGTAAAACAGTAGGTTAAACCGTATGACTTCTGTTATTACTCCTAATTTGTTCAATACAAGTCATTGATAGTATTGATATACTGTACAACTTAATTCATTGCATTTTAATTTAGCATTTTATTTACTTTACTAAATGTTGTATTTATTAAAACATCATTAATTTTTCTCTTTGTCGTCTACCTCAATCTTATCTTGGAAATCGATTTTGATTTAAATTTTTTTTAATCGTGATGTGACCAATATAAATATTCACGTTTTTTTAACCGGAGAGAGAGCAGGAGCAAAATCTAAATTCAAATTATTTCTACCAACTTCTACCTAGTTATACCATAAAAAAACATCACACGTAGATAAGGACACGAATGCCTCAATCTGCCTTATTTTCACAATCTCCGATTTGATTCACATTTCCCTAAAAGACGATTTCCTTAACAAGCATTAGTCTATTTCTCAGCATTTAGAAAAAAGAAAACAAAACAAATACGCAGGAAAACTTTTCTTTGTAGCTCTCAAATCAATTTATGAAAATTTTCGCAATTAGATCGTTATAAATATATTCGAAACTCGCCAAACTTCCTTGCCGAAAGAAACGTCGAGGCCCCTTCCTTCAAAGCTTTGCCCCCTGTGTAGTCCCCATCATTAGGAGTAGGCACGCAAAAGGAAATTATCCTCACTTAACCCTCCCGGAGGCGTTAACTGGCACCTCAGAAGAGCACTCGCCGACGATTACTTTATTATACGGATTGGAACAATTTTTCTTGTGGAAATTCATTTTAGGGTTCGACGCCGGGAAAAGCAATGTCGGGTTTGTCACTTAAATATTGGACTCAGGAGAGGGACTCGTTTTTTACTATGAATTAAGTTTAAAAGTGACATTTTCGCATTAGAGAAATCCTATTAAAAATTACGTAATTTTGCAATATTAATTAATTCCCATAGCATATTAATTATTACCAATACATGATTACGTACTACGTATTTTATCTTTTATCATTAATTACAGAAGTAAAAATTTATGTTGAAGATATATCGAAGTAAGTACTCATAATAAATTACTTTGCCGCTTTCTATTACGTGTACAAGGATAAATATGAGATAGAACAGAAAATAAATATAAATTTGACAGGTTTGCCGACCGGGTAGTACCACCGCCTCACCCGATTCTACCCTGAATTGTACCACCACCACACCCAATTCTACTGTGAAACGTACCGTCTTGGTGATCATTAGCATTAAAAAAGTTTTGTTATATAAATACTATACCATACCAATATAAATACTATTGAATCATTTACACTTTTAAATATACAATTTTGAGTATATCTTGCTAGTATATTTTACTGAGCTCGTCAATCATATCTTAGTGAAAATCACCCGTTAATCAGCAGCGAAACAGTTGCTTCCCTTGAGTAGCGACTGTTACAATAAGTTTATCCGTTCCAAAACGCTAAATCAGCATGAACCGTAACAAATCTTTAATTTTGTCCCTTCAGTTCACAAATTCTAACAATGATTGTTTTTCCGAACGAACGGTTCCAAATAACAATTAGTTGGTTGCCAGCCCCCTGTCACCCTCAGTTTTTGTGCTCGGTCGGCAACTAGTTAGAAGAACCGTTAAAAGAAAAACGTGCCGGTTTTTTCATATTTGTCAGATTATTTTCTTCTATATTTTGTCACTTAGGGAACTTCAAGATTCTTAAATTGATTATTAAGAGGTTCTCAAGAGGTGTAATAAATAATGGATCATTCTTACGCGTGGAAATTTGAAATGCATGCATGCACGCTCACATTTTGATTTATATATGATTTTGATCACATTTTGATTTATATTTATACATGTATGTATGTAGCTTTATATCTTTATATATATTATTATATGTATCATCATCCATCATCCATCCATCAGCTTTTAGTTGTCCACTGCTTGACATAGGCTTCCCCTAGTTTTCGCCAACCCGTCCGGTCAATTCAATTCAATTCCTGTTGGGCTATATATGTATGTATATGATACTTACTTACTGATAATTGCTTATTAACTACCATATGTGGCTGAGAGTTATTTCACCAGCATTTGCATTATTGAAGTCTTGTGATGTTTATAAATCGTATTATTCATTCTTAAAAATACCTATAATTTACATTAAGTTGACTTTATTAGTATTCAAAACTAACTGAATATTTTGAGTATCTTTACTTTTAGTTGGAAATACTTTCAAAGCAAAAATTGGTACACTTAGACTTTCAGTTAAGACCTTTATTATTCACAGGACAAGCAAGCAAGAGGGTCTTTTTAAGAAATTTACGTAAGAACGTGACAAGAATGTTTACGCAATGTCTTTACAAATATTATGTACCTACCCTCTTTTATGTATATCATTATGTATACCACTCTATCCCCGGTCGTTACTCCCCTGTTTTTAAGTTGCTTTTCAGCAACCTTTTATCTTTTATGATTCTTGACTTACGAGCGATGGATTTTAGTAATTGTGTTGTTTTTATCATCATATCTCCTCAAGAAATGTGGTTGCAAGGAATAATTATTTAAAGAACCTTCCTTTTTCAAGGATGCAACCAGTAGCTCGTGATGAAAAGCACTATTATTTAATTTTTTATGTAAATAACAGTTGTTATAATATTTGTAAATTTATTTAGATTGTTTAGACAGTATAATTACATTGTTTATTAAAAGAAGACCCACGCGTAAAAATTAGGTTGCAGTGACTAGAATCTGTTATAATAATAACTAAACTATTTGATCTTAATTTCGAAACATAAAATCAAAAGTTGTGTACACTTTTACTTTTGATTCGATGACAATTCGATGCCAAAGTAAGTATTGAACTAAGAATCTTCATTCAAGCACACGTTATAAATCGGAAAAAAAATATTTTGTTTATTCACAGATTTAATAAAACAACAAGTTGAACATAATATAGCAGTACCACATATATGTATGTATATACATATCTCAAAACCTATTTACCTTAAAACATGAATCATCAGAGGTGTAATGAATCGAGGAATCTCATCTGAAAAGCTCATAATTTAGAATTGACTGATCAGCATACCCAAACGCTGTTTCTACGATCCCATCGACTGCGGTTTTGTCATTATGACAAAGCTAATATTTGGATACGACCGCATCGATCGAACATCATACCATACGTTCTGTTGCATGCTAGCTCGTAACTGTTTTAGTGTTGTTCAGATACTAGAAAATGTATATACGTATATAGGTAACCTGTATTGGTTTTTGAAAGAAAACTTATTTAGGCGCGATGAAAGAAATTTTTAATATCGAATTTAAGCAACGAAGGTGATTTCTCGTATGTAACGGATATGAACGTCAGTTCGAAGGAAGATGGCTGCCGCACTGACAGCTCAGTGACCGTTTTAATGTAAATCCTACTAGTATTATAAATGTGAAAGTTGTATGTTTAGATGTCTGGATGTTTAGATAAGGGGTTTTGTCATATAATGACCATGTCATCCCCATCCCGTCTTTCTGCTTTATACTTACATACCTAAAGGGTTATGAGTAAACAGTTGTCTTTAACGCTCTAACAAACTTCAACAAAAGGACGCCTTTTATGAATGCAACAATTTCTGGGCCAATAAGCCTGTTTACGAAATCTGGCAGCGCAGATCTTAAGCTTTATTTACACCTGGTCGTCAAGCGATTTTACTCGCCTGCTAGAGGCGTTAACCAACCCGGTGCCTAGTCGTTTAACGCCTCAATTCACGGTATGTAGTCCATTCAATGTAAACAACGCTTAAACTGAGCCACTTTCGGCGCACCGAAGGCGTTAGCCAAAGCTAACCTAAAAGCGATCTACCTGGTGCAAACGAGCCCTTATGCCACGTGATCTTAATCTTGACTCCTAGTTAAGTTTAGAATAGTTTTATCTAAAATATACGATTTTAGCTAAAACTATTCTTAGTTATATTATGCAGTGATTATACTCTTCTTTCGTAATTAAACACTAACAATGAGCGTAGCCTCTTTGTACTGTATAAATACAACACACACGTTACAAAGAACTAACTGAGCTCTCGTATCATATTCTATAAAACGATAAAATGAGTTTAAATTACAAATGTAACTGAATTCAATACTCTCTGTCAAGTAACAATAAACTCCTTTGCAAATTATAGGAAGTAACCCTTTTCGTAACACAACGTTTCGTTCCTTACACTGAGTATAACATGAGCGTGGATATAATAACAGTTTACGAAACAATAATAAAACGTCGGAGCAGCTTCATTTCCCAAAGTGATACAACAATTCTCGAATCCACTTTCGTCTCAGGAGGGCGTGTACGTATCTTTATTGAACGGTCCTCGCATTTTTGTCCATTCGTCACACGTAGGTTACCTCTCAGTAACGGCGTCACGTAGGCTCTCTTAAGAAACTTTTATTACTTTACGTCCCAGTAATTGTTACATATCGCAATAAACTACTCCACTTAAAACTTTTTAATATTGTCACGGTTTAAGAACTCATATTTCGTTATAATAATATGTTACTTTTGTTCCTTTTTGGATAATATCGGTACAAAACGCTGCGAAGTCTTGTTTTTTGCATTGGTCGAAATTCGACTATATGTCACGAAAAATGTTTTAATTATTTAAATATTATAGGCTCTGGTATTAGGTTTATGTAGCCGTCGGGAATAATTGCTTTACGGTAGAATTGGGTGTGGCGGTGGTACTTCCCCGGGCGGCAGCCCACCACCTATAAAATACCTGTTGTATGATACGCATGAATAAAAACCTTATTTTCATACGCGTCATTTCAAATCTTAGAACTGCTTATGTTGAGTTGCCATCATTCAAACAACCATACTATTACTGCTCAAAACACAGAATATATCTCATTTTGTTACTGAAAAAGATGTTTCCGTCAAAAGAATATGAATATCAAATCTGTCTCAAAGTAATTTATATTTCAGAACGTTGCTGAAATTAAAAGACTTGCTACAAAAAAGAAGAATCGTTTTGAGTGGCTGTCACTCACAGACTTGAGTGCTTTACAAAATCGAACCTCCGTTTATTCTGAATTAGTAATGACGAATGGAAACCGGCAACCTTGAATATCTTTTTAGAAAAGTATTAGGTTATGAACGGATTCCAGCATTTTTTGGTACGGAAAAATGTATTGTAGACTTCCAAATTATTAGGGAATTTTGTAAATTTGATATCTAAAATTTTCTTTGACCAAATAGTACACTTTCAGTAGCAAAATACTTTTTTGTTATTAACTAAAACTAGTTTTGTATAATTAAGGTTATATTTACAGATATTTAAGGTTACCATTTGTACTAATAAAAGATGTCTAACCGCATATTGCCTTTATAATAAACGACGTCTGATATGAAATAATATTTAAGTATTTGTCACTACCTCGTAGCTCTTAATAAAAACTTCTGGGAGTTGGAACATGCTCTCTTTACAACCATTCCGCTTGAATTGAGATTGGGGCTGTAAACTATATTGAACACATATAGAAATTATTGGGGATTTTTGTAAATTTAATGCTGAAATCTTTACCAAATGGCCTGTTTAACAGTTCCATGTCCGAAGTTAACCACTATCAAGGACAACTGGGACCATTAGCTTCTGTACAGAACGAAAGCAAGTTTCGCCACTTTTTTATAGGAAAGGAACAAACCAGCATGCAGCCTACCTAATGTTAAATGATCTCTACAACCTATAGACATCTATATACAGCACGTGACTATACCGCAATAAGACCTGAAGGCATACATAGATGTGTTGCAACTCCTAAGAACTAAGATTGTCAGATTTCCAAAACAATATTATGCTTCATGGTAGAAATTGGTGTACCCGTAACACTTCCTAGACCGGCGGCGACTTAACCAACTGACAAAATTAGCTGTCACCCTGACCGCTAAATATTATGCTATACTTTGTACATACTACGCTTTATGGAGAGTGTAGAAATTATGAGTTTAGGTTGTATAAAAATAAAAAGAGTTAAACTATATATGTACATTAAACTCAAAGGAAGAGTTCTCAAGTACATATTTCTTATATCTAAGTTCATAACTCTGGCAAAATAATTTCTTAGAACTCTTAATAAGGCGTACTGAATCCATAATCCACTTAATATTATACGTAACTCTCACCCCAATTACACGTATACTTTATCTATAATCTCATTAAATATACTTATTTAAAGCTCACATATTCGCTTTAAAATATTCTCCATAATAATCCTGAAAACTTTGTGTGAAACGTCTCAAGCGTAAGAAGGCGCCGTATGTTACCTTAATGTTTGTCGAAACACTTTGTAAGGTATAAATAAGGCTTTTTGATGATTTACGCTCACTTTATTGATAAACTTGCGAGAAGGGTTCCACAGCTTTCTTCGCATCCCGCAGGAGCAAGTTCGTAGGCGGAGCGAACTCATTTTCGTGTTATGGTTAATTTTCCTTGTTTATGTGAGAACTTGCACAGTTGTGGCGAGATCGGGAAATATAGTGATTCGGGAAGTATACTTACCAGGTTTTATTGTATATTCTCAGCATAATTAACGTACCAGTCTTAGTTATGTAACAGTTTTGTTTCGTAATTTTATTAGTGAGTTTTTCGAGTAACGTTTTAGTTCAGAAATTACTTAGCAATCAATTATTATGTGTTTATAAACATGGCGTTATGTATTTATATTGATTCGTATAGAATTTGATTCTCTTATCCTTACCTTACCAAAGCACACATAAGGCTCAGTTACAATTACATTATACAAGGTCATAATTCATGACTGACTATCAGAATACCTTAGTCCTGCCTGAGTTCGCAAACAGATGCGTTGCCACTTCTGAAGACTAACGGAAGACGGTGCGTTCCAAAGGACATTCCGGAGTCGACCGAATGCTACCCAGGAAGTTTAGTGCTGTAAGAATCCCACATAATCTGGTATCACTCCCATAATATCCGAGTATCTGCTTAAGGTCCCACTCCCTACTAAAAAACAGGTCGCTATATGGTTACTTGCAACCCATAGAGCTTCATTTTGAACTTTTGCGTTGCTGTAAACTAAGCTGGTCGCCTCATATTTAATATCATGTACTAGAAATAGACGGCAGTGGTACATCCCTATTGCACTAAGAAAAAAGATCACTATCTCGGATTGAAGGAAATCTAGGATTATCAACTTTTGATATTGGAACATATATTAAAGATACAGACCTAAGATTATAAATAATTTCAAGGTGCAAATATATTATTAGTTTCGGGCGTATGTAAATAACTTAAACATAAACTGCATAAGGAGAGAGTTACGGCTATCGCGTCAGAAAGTCGTCATATGTAAGGGCTCTAACAAGAGCGGTGTGTTCGCCCGAACAGCGCCACACTCGTCCAAATACGATGGCAAGTAATTTTGTGGAAACGTCGCTCTAAAATAAATTATTCATCGGCGTCGAAATGCCTGAAGCCTCGTATTCATTTCATTTCTCAATCTCAATTTTCTTTCGTCTTTCGCCGTTTTCTTTATCAGAGAAGCCTACTTTCAATAAATTTTAAATAAGTAGGTTCTCAAATTAAAACACCGCTGAGAGTACAAGTGGAGGATTTTGTGCCCTACTGGGGATTTTAGATCGTTCCATTATTTAAATAATAAAAGCCCTTTTAAGTCTCTAACAAAATAGCTGACGTTAAAATTGTACCTATTCTTTACTAATTGCCCAGTAAGAAGATACTTAATTATTCTTCTGTTATGATTAATATTAAATACTCTGACTGTTTTCATGCCTCATAATATACTAAATTATACTTGTAACTATATATTTTTGAATTTACAGGCAGTAAATAACTTAACTCCGTTTTTAAAAAATAATCTCTTTTTTTTTCTTAAACAAAATATATAGAATCACTTAAACTGTCGTGTTAGACCATAAGTAACCATAATCATACATAGTTAGTTCTGTAAAATAACATTACTATTTGTTTATGTTGTGTATGTTGTTTATGTGTATTTGTTTGTGTATGTAAAAATGTAAGGTCTCGTATTCAAAGATTATTAATTAAAGTAGTTATGAAACGGTTGAACTAAGCAGAGCTTTTCTCATAAAATATAAGTCCGTTTGAACCAGAATCATACATTTCAACTTACTACAAACTTTGTTCGTGGGTGTTATCAGTGGTCTAATAGCCGGCGATTGGTTTCCACTCTCAAACTAAAGTCGTTCATGGATCGAAATATGAAGGTCTGTAACGAGCTGGATAAGATAACGATGAGAAATGTAAATTGTTGTTTTGAAAAGCTTCGAATATGCCGACGGCATTGGAAACACATTGAGTTTAATAGGCAAATAGCTATTGCTCCTTTGAGATAAGAACACATTGTTACAACAACTTAGCTGACATCTTGAGATGACATTTCAGTTTTATCTTTGGAATATACTACATATGTACATACGTACTTTTTACATGTATTTTAGTGTTACGAAGCTAGTAGCTGTCACAAAAATTGAGCTGTTATGTTATTGCGCAATAAAAGCATAATAAAGAGTCAGCTGGGAAGGGAAACTTAGTCTACACTTTTTTTTATTTGATGTAGTGCTAAATTAAACGTACAGAAAAGTAGATTTTCATAACAATTTTCAATTCAATTTTAAATTAGTACAATTTTGAGTTATTTTAAAGCCTGCCAAACGTAAATTCGTTGTTATAAATTAATCGTATTATGCGACGCGGCTTAATATATTGTAAGTGGCATATCGTTGCGGTTTTAATTAACAATTTATGTCGAAATAGAGGCCAGTGGCTATAAATCAACCGGCCAATTCCAGTGTCACATTGAATGTATTGGCTCATTCATTAGGGTTTCTAACCAATTTGGGCCTCATTACATTACTTAGTTGACTCTATGTCTTTAGAATAAAGGCAGGGAAAGTTCTAAAACTATAGAAATAACTAATAAAATTGAGTAATTTGAATTGTAACTTATCACTAATTTTAAACTTTTAACAGTAACAAAGTTCGGTCGTAATTATCTTTATTTTTATTGTATATGATGTCAAATTATTTACGCAGTCGTTAAATTGTATCGAAGTGCATGTACCATGTTAACACAGAAGTAACACCTATTTACGTCCTCATGTAGAAGTGCAGTGCTGTTAAATATAGATGTCTATCATTGGTCTCAAAGATCACTTAACAACAGATGTCTTGCACGCTCGATCGCTGCATTTCCTATAAAACAAAAAAAAATCATGCACCGAGTGACGGGGTAATTAAATTTTAATTAATGTCGAAATAGTGGTCAGTAGGCCATAACTTAGCCGGCGACATCGAATCCAGCGCCACAGTGAATGTATAGGCTCATTAATTTGACGACTGCTGACGGCCATTATTCCTGACCGCCATTTTAACCAAACGGTGCACGATTATGTAACCAAAGTGCAACTTCTGTTTTATAGTTTAATCAAATTATTATTAACTATAAAGTGAGTGCGATTTCGTCCGCGTGAAGTTTATAAAAACAGAAAAATTAAAAGAATCTTAGATGTTTTTTTTGAAAACTAAAGTACCAAACAAAGATGCAGGCCACCTGTTGTTACAGGGTCTGCAATCTATGAGTGGCCATATTTAACGTACGACCATTGTTCTACCTGAGACTACTAGATGCGTTTCCTTCTGAAGACTAAGATGGTCGCCCCGTATTTAGTGAACTCCGGCAACCACACCCTCTTTCCGAAACACAATAAATTGCTTTACGGTAGAATTGGGTGTAGTGGTACTTCCCCAGACGGCAGCCTACCACCTATAAAAATATATAAATAAATAAATATCTTGGGACAACTCACACACGGTCGTCTGATCACAAATTAGGCAGAGCCTGTGCTGTGGTAACCAGACTACTGATCCATCCATCCATCAGCCTTTAGTTGTCTACTGCTGGACATAGGGCTCCCCAAGTTCTGAGTCCTGAGCCCTTAGAATCCAGCGGTTTCCTGCTATCTTCTTCAGGTCATCAGCCCACCTGGTCGTTAAACATACATAAATATTTTTTTTTGTAAATATATACTTATATAGATAACAATACACCCAGACACAGAACAAATATACGTGCTCATCAGACCATTTGTTCTGGGTGGGGATCGAACCCACGACCTCCCGTTTAGTAGTTAGGTTCGCTAACCACGACGCCTGTCAAAAATAGTACGTTTGAACAAAGACAAAAACAAAATTATTTATTTGCACAAATATAGGTGGGTAGTTACAAAGATAGTATAAACATTCCTTTTGCAGATTTCTGGTTCATACCACTGCGCGTTATGCAATGTTTTGATAATGAAAAAGTACCTTCAAGACCATTTGCTATGGACGCCACACAACGACAGCCTGTCACGGAAAATTGGAAAGAATGTTCGCCGCAGCGAAATTAAGGCGGGAATCACAGAGATTGTATGTTCAGCACAGAGTGAAAATACCGTTACTGACACGGATGAAGGAAACACATGGACGATACATTGTAATGTAAAATTCGTGAAACGCGGTGATAGTGTATTAAAAAAGAAAAAGATAGCAAAAATAAACGGTGTTCTTTTAAAGATATCTTGGGACGCTTATCATGGAATTATTAGGAGCAAAAATGGGAATAAATGTCTTATTTGCCAAATGGAATTTAAAAGCTACGAATTAGCGTCTCATGTGGAAAGCTCCGATCATTTTGAGACTTTGGACAATGGATTCGCAATGGAATTAGCTCCGGCTTTAATTAGAAAGGTAATATTTTTGAAGTTTTACTTTTGGCGCGTTAAGGAAAAATGATGAGAGTAAATTTTTACGATGCGCGCGCACACCGTCACAAAAAACAGACACCCTGAAGTTAGCTATAGTCAGCATTTTAGTTATTTAACTAGATAATGCGTTTTAATAAAACTTTCAATGTATTAAATACCTTTTTTCTATTGTTAGTGTCGTTTTTTCTACAAACGTAGAATAAGGCGA
>DWNH01000199.1:0-17689 GCA_018249895.1 Tiana niger
ATCCAGGGTTGTCAAGTTTGTCAAATGTCATAAAGAGTGAGCTTGCATTTACTTACTGTTTTCTAATTTTTTCATGCTATTTTCGTTATAATAAAAAATCTTATCTGACTACAGTCTTTTATAGTTAGTATTCATATAAATGATGGAATATATTAGGTGCATTTGTTAACCATAACAGTTAAATTGATTTATTTTTTCAGTTCGCCAAGATGACGACTAACGGTGATATTGGTGGTCTAGATGCCAGTGGCAAAATAATAAAAATGGAAGTAAGTACAGTCTCTTTGGCGTTCTAAATATGCATATAATAATGCCATAACATAAATTCATCGTAGTATAAAAGTTTTATCCGAATTCTCTGCAAGGGCTGATTGTTCTTTGTAACTAGCAACCTTGTTCCAAGTAGCTTTATTTCTTAGCATTCGTTTGCTTAAATTTTTGCTTCCAATGCATTATGTTATATTGGTATGTTATGGTAATTAACTTTGGTAAATTACACAGGTAGATTATAGTGCTACATGTGATGAGAAGATACCAATATGGAAATCCTGGGCATCAAGTGGGAGAGTGCAGGAGGCAATAGATCAGTTGTTGGCTCTGGAGAAACAGACAAGAACGGTAAACTTATATTTATTGTATATAAAATAAAAATAAGTATTCTATCATTAAGATCTAATGAAAATGTATCCTTGTCAAAATGATAATATTCTTTCAATCAATTTGATTCTAAATAATGCCTAAAATTAAATGTTACTCAAAGTTCTTAAGACTAAACAACAACAATGACAAATTGTTCGAAAATTATTTAAGCTCTCATTAAATACTATGAACGGATGAGTTCACAACTTCAACTTTTAGCTGAAAAAGCACATATAAATCTGGAATATTTGGATACTTAAAGTACGTTTTGGTCCAACCATGAATTGGTGATTAACGAGTTTTTTTTAAATACCCAGGGTGCAGATATGGCTTCAACAGCAAGAATCTTAGTAACAGTTGTTCAAATCTGTTATGAAGCTAAAAATTGGTCAGCTCTCAACGATCACATTGTACTTCTATCCAAGAGACGGTAAGTCTAATTTTCATGAAAGTTGCTTTTCACTATGAAATTATATTTCATTCTCAAGTAGACAGTAATTATCATATAGATTCTTTGTGTCGGATTTCTTTTCAAATGCTGTTTGTGATAATAATTATCTCAATATCACTATTCTACACTTCAAGTATGTTTTAAATATTGCTTAATTTTTGACTCAGGTTTCTAGAAGCTGTTGTGCTTTCTGTTTAAGTTTTTTCAAACTTTCAAATGTAAAGTTTTGTACGAGCCTAACAAAGATTAATAAAAAGATTTTTAAATAGTGGCTTTTTAATTACATATAAAATATTATATGTTTCTTTAGATCTCAACTCAAACAAGCAGTTGTAAAAATGGTCCAGGAATGCTACACATATGTCGACAAGACACCAGATAAGGAGACTAAAATTAAACTAATTGAGACTCTAAGATCAATTACAGAAGGAAAGATTTATGTTGAAGTTGAAAGAGCTAGACTTACTAATATCCTGGCTAAGATAAGAGAGGAAGAAGGCAATGTAGCAGAAGCTGCTAAAATTATTCAAGAACTTCAAGTTGAGACTTATGGATCAATGGATAAGAGAGAAAAAGTGGAACTTATCTTAGAACAAATGCGACTGTGTCTTGCTATCAAGGACTATGTCAGAACTCAGATCATATCCAAGAAGATTAATACCAAGTTCTTTGAGGAAGACAATGCTGAGGTAGGTGATATTTGTTTACCTTGATATTTAGTATGGAGAAATGGAGGAACCCAAAAAGTAGGTAACTTTACTTAATAAAAGGTGTTAGAATAAACTTCTGATGAGGGGCCTGATGTGTAACCTATTGATATTCTAAAACACAGATATCTATTATACAAAGAATCATATTTAAGCTTCCTTCAATCTTGTATTAATCAATGACATGTATTAATAAATTTCAAGATCTGTAACGCTATTTATGAGCAAATGAACAACAACTATTAACACATACATATATCTAAATTTAATTTTCTGCTCTTCTTCTCAACATAAACTTTAACTATACCAAGCCTTAACTTCTCTATGTGCATATACAATATTTTTAAAGGGATAAATAAAATAAAATAAATATCTCGGGACAACCTCGCACACTTTCATCTGATCCCAAACTAGGCACCTAGGCCTGTGTTATGGTAACCAGACAAGTGAAAAACATACTTAAATACTTTTTTTTAGAGAAGTTTATGATTCACATATTAATATGATGATTCTTTCAGAAATTGAAAGAGAAATTCTACAGGATCATGATAGCTGTAGATCAGCACAATGGTCAATACCTCGCAGTGTGTAGACATTTCCGGGCGCTGGGAGCATCTGGTGGTTCTGATGCTCTTATTGGCAGTGTAGTATTCCTAATACTGGCACCGTATGACAATGAACAGGCAGACCTTACACATAGATTGAACGAAGATAAGGATTTGGATAAGCTGCCTGAGTACAAGTAAGTTTAGTTTTTCTGTGAAAGTGTTTAGCTGTCTTAGAAAACAGTATTTTTTTTATTGTTTAATGCATCTAGTAAGTCAGTATACAATATTATATTATAGTTATTGATAAAAAATAACTTGAAATATTTTAGGCAGTTGCTGGGATTATTCATAAATCCTGAAATCATTAGATGGAACACCCTTTGTTCTACATATGAGAAAATGTTAAAGATTACTCCATATTTTGATGTCACAGAAGAAAAAGGATTGGAGCGTTGGAACGATCTAAAAAATCGTGTTGTGGAACATGTAAGTTACACTATTATAATATCTTTAATTCTTTTTCTAAAGAATTTTACAGTAGCTATTGACAGTTAGAGTATCAGCCATGTTCTTCAATTACTGATTTTTTTTCATGGTTCAAGTACAAAGTTATAGTGCTTGATAGATTCTGAAAAATACTCTAAAGAAATGGTTTGACTGGCCTCGTGGTCTACTGGTTAGCCAACCTGACTGCTAAACCGGAGGTTGTGGGTTCGATTTCTATCACCACTAAATGTGTGTGTGATGTACATGAATATTTGAGCAATTATCTTTTAAAGTATGTATTTAAAAATATTGATGTATGTTTCTCAGTTGTCTGGTTACCATAGTACAGGCTCTGCCTAGTTTAGGATCAGATGACTGTGTGTTAGTTGACCCAAGATATTAATGAAAATTAATAAATTAAATGTTCATAAAAAAAAATTTCAAAAAGCTCAAAATAAAGATAGGAGTTTTTAAGACTTTGCAGTGGGCACAACATAAGAAACATTAATACTGTCCTGTACATTTCAGAACATCCGCATAATGTCGATGTACTACACCCGTATCACACTGCAGCGTATGAGTGAGCTGCTTGGCCTGAGTGTGACGGAGACTGAAGAGGCTCTCAGCTCGCTCGTGGTCAGCCACGTGGTGCGCGCAAAGATCGACCGGCCCGCGGGTGTTGTGCACTTCAGGTAACATATTATTATATTAAATGGTAGACTAGAGTGATCAGAGAGCAACTGCCACTTCTATTCTTCTATTTCTACCTTAAACTACTGTTATAGTGACGACCCAGGTGTAGAGGTCACCATGCTGGTCCTCTATTGGAAGGTTGTTGGGTTCGATTTCCAGCAGGGCAGATATTTGATGGATGGTCTATTAGGGTAATTGTTTTGTGAACATCATGGCACCCAGAACACAGGGTAGCTGCGAATTAGGTGTTGACTATGAGTGTAAAGTGGTAAATATTATAGTGTTTTGCACAGAAAAGTGTGAATGCCTGTAGCCTTTACATTTAAAAAGACAGTCTAAGTCTAGGACTAGTAAAGTTTCTATGTGATACCCGAGTTTCAACTCGCACAGTGTAATGTGGTTAACTGTAAAATGTTAATTCATGTAGTAGTGTTGTATAGTCATGCCATGAACTTACTTATCGATACTATCAATATTGGTACACAGTATTAATTTAGTGTTTTTAATATCGAATTGTGAATAGATCAGTTGTTGATTTTTGTGTAACTGTTATGGAAATGTAGTCGTAACACTGCAGCGTACGATTGATAAAACTCAATCGTGATATTTAAACTTTTATTAAATAGATTTTTATACTATATATAATAACTATAACTAATAATTCGTAATCACAACATTAATATTATTTTTCAGTCTAAATAGGGACGCCTCGGATCGCCTCAACGAGTGGTCGAACAACCTTAACACCTTGATGCAACTCGTCAACAAGACAACGCACTTAATAAACAAAGAAGAGTGTGTCCACAAACATCTTTTAGCAACCGCCGAATAAATTGCGAAGCATTTAAAACTAAATTTAATATACCCTGAGAGTATCCACATTAACATTGCGATTTCTACCACATTCTAGAACACATTTGAAAATTGTAATTGAATAAGTTTAGGAAATAAATATTATAATAACAAATAGAACGTTTTTTTTTTAAATACTATCGTAACTCTTAAGACATAATATAATATTTGGTAGGTGGTACGCTGCCGCCCGGGGAAGTACCACACCCATATCTACCGTAAAGCAATTTATTGTGTTTCGAAAAGAGGCATCTATTTGCGATCACAGGTATGACAGGTACTGCCTGAAGTTGGAAGTGGATGTCCATGTCCAGGGGTACAGTGACCACTTAATACCAGGTGGCCTGCACGCTCCGTTTGCTACTTTTATTCAATTAAAAAAAAATTAGACACGTGAAATATTAATAAAAAAAGCAACAAAATCTAACTGTAAAAACCTATTTTTAGTCACTTTTTAGTCTACGTCACACTCATAATTCAATCATATGCAACACATGATAAAATCAATCCGTTGGAGTCATAAAGCGTGCTAAAGAAATGGACATGCATACCTACATATGCTTGAAAGACAATACCCTTTTGGGACAACGGGCTAAAATGATAAAAATACAATAAAAGATTTCGATTTACATTGACTACATACAATCACTTTATGAGATAAGATAGCCTGCTCCATGCCGTTTTTGTTAATTGCGATCATTGTCTTACAGTAGTCTGACGCGTTAAAAATTTAATATGATAATGTTAAATTCACTTCTATCCCTTTTAGTATCGGGCGGCATAGTATTATTTTTCAGGTTTCTGAATAGAAAGCATAAACCGCCGATATTGGGAATTTATCAGCAAGCAAATAAGACTTATTGGATTAAGTTCGTTGTGATGTACCTTATGCTCAGGTATAAACAGGTGGGTATGTTTATTGTACCAGTTATGAGGGACATAGTCCAGTAATACGCCATAAAATTATTTCAATTGCATATATGTAAGTACCTGTCTGTGTTGTATAATGTGAGAAACACTATCTTAAAAAAAATTACCAATAAAATGATTCATCCTAATCACACTAGACATGTGATACTAACATTAATAATTTTACTAAGTAGAATGGGTGCAATATGCAAAGGCACTTATATTAGTCTTTCTTCGTTGGTAACCTACTTTTGCCTCCTAGTTCAGTCCTTTTGATAAATCTTTTAACATAGTAGGTTTAAACAGTTTCAATTTATTATTATATTTATTAATAGGCAGGTAGCTAAACCGCAAATATACAATATAACGTGAAATTTTTTCCAGAGTACCTAATATGGATTAACCTTTGGTTACAAAACTTTTGAAATGAGTAGAATAAGATAACATAATTATCAGTTAAATATCTAGCTATGGTTTCAAAATAAATTATTGTTGCTTCATTGATAAACAGGATTTATAGTAAATCCTATCTCATACAGATAAACTCATTTAGTTTAACCTTAACAATTTTGCAATTTTATTATAGCTGACCAATTACTTAAAGCGGCGCTTGGCTATTGAAAGGGGCGAAAGCGATGATGGAACAGTCCACGTTCACTCCCATGACGCGGATTTGGAAGAGAAGTATAATCTTGGGGAGTTTTCTAAGGTATGAGCTGCTATATTATTCTTGCAGATTTTTTCTATGGATTCCTCACATAAAAAGAAGTTTAAGACGGAATACATAAAAACAAATTAGGTAGATTTATTATAACTAAGTACATTGTTTGTCACGTTTGCAATTTTGAACTTATTCTGCTGCAATAAAAGTTTTAAGTGTGTTGTCGCCATTTTTTGGTAACCACATATTAAGTACGTGAAAGTTGCTGACATAGAACCATGTAAGATAAATAATATTAGATTGTAAATATTATTTGATTTTCAGGCAATTGATGGTGTTTATTTCAATGGCATGACAAAACACGGAGATGCCATTATTTGTGGATTAGCACGAAGACCCAATAATATTTGCGATGCCTTCCTCTACCTAAAGGTATTGGGTCATTATTTATCATATTTATGTCACATAGGTATTAAGTATAACTAATAGCTGTTCTGCTTGTAATAGACACGTGATAAAAAAACAGATCTTTATTGTAGAGGTTTTATTCAGTCGTAGCCACAGTGTACCTACACGTGGCCAGGAGTGTATATAGGTGGCAGAAAGAAAGCATTGCCTTAGGATTTTTGACACACTCAAGCGCTTTATATAATTTACATTTTATAAGTACCTACAGCTAAAATAATCTCTGATACAGGTAAAAGGTGAAGACCTACTTCTTTCTCCGAATTTACCAGACACTTATCTTGAGCAAAGCAAATCGCAGCAGAATGAATACAGCGTGCAAGGAATATCTGTCAAGAATTTTATCCCAATGCGTACTTGGATGGTTTCCTACAACGGTGAAATGAAGTAAGTTTAAATAAATAATGCGGATTTTTATAGGGAAGAAGTTATAAACAAGTATGTCACCTGGTGTTAAGGGATCTCTGCAATCTATTGATATTCGTATGAAATCTCAGACATTCTATTTTTAAACTCAGATATTTCATATTGAACCTTAGGCATTCCATATTGAATCTTAGGCTTTCCATATTGAACCTTAGGCATTCAAAGATTTTTTTGTTAAATGCATAATTCAACAAAACATATTTTGTATTTTCTATGTTTTAGGTCCAGGAACGATCCAACGAAATATGTAAAAGTTGAGACCCATTTGACTTGGAGTGCGAACTTTGGTCCATTTGAGTATAATACCCACATGTCGCCGCGGAGTGTGGCCGATGACATGGCCAGAGAGCAATGGTCGTCGGATTACTTTAAGCTGGTTAAAGAGTAGGAACTATTTAGTAACTTATTATCACTGATAGTTTGATTAGTCACCATTATTACCTAGATAGTTTGATGTAATAGGTAATTTAATAAATATTTTTAACTAGATTTGGTTTCGGTTATATTGTAAAATACGTATATATATGTAGGTAATACGTTGTTAGCGTGTAACTTAATTTTTTTGCAGACTACACCAAACACACTATGAACAAATGGGATTTATTGCAGGCAATGTCTCAATCGATGGCAAAGTTTATGAAGTGAATATGCCATGCGTAAGGGATCGCAGTTTTGGTAATACAATTAAGGCTACTATGTAATATTATTGTCATTCATATAAACTGTTGCATATATTTACCTGTTTAAGAACAATTTTCAACCATTCGATTTAATATACTTACCTACATAAGTATTTGACAGATGTCGAAAAAAAAAGATTTTTTAATAGAAAATAAGCAGAAAACGAGCATTACTTAATGCCAGGTGTTAAATGATCTCTGCAACCTATAGAGATCCATATTCAACCTTAGACTACTCTCTATCGCACATACCTATATGATTTGGTACTTCTAAAGACTAAGATTGTCGGCTTCTTCTTCTTCGAGGAATATTTTCAGTGTCAAGATTTCGTGTTTGTAGGACCGATACGTGAATGGAAGAATTTTCACCGATATGTGTACCATTTTATGTTTCTTGAAAACGGAGACTGCATGGCCGTCGGCAGCGTCTCACAACCGTCCATTATGTCTCAGTAAGTTAATATACAAACAGCTACAATATGATGCAATTTTTACAAGATCAAAATATCGCGAATATTTACAAAATAAGAATCAGTTATATTTATTGCTATTAGAGTTTTGGTATGGGATAGATTTGGTGGAAGGGGAAGCAAACCCACGATTCCATTCGTCTTACTGCAGTTGTGTCTTAAATTTATCATACATGATTTTTTTATTGAATAAAAGTAGCAAATGAGCATTTAGCCAACACGGTTAAGTGGTCCCTGCAACCCATGGACATCCACTTGTAACTTCTGGCAGTACTTTAGTCTTAGTTGATATCGTCAACCTTAATCCTACCTGAGATCGCAAATAGATGCATTGCTAATAGATATATTTCTGAGGACTAAGATGGTCGCAATGTATTCATTATAGTTCTAAAACTATAATGAATACATTGTGGCTAACCACAACCTCCTTCCGAAACAATAAATTACTTTACGGTAGAATTGGGTTTGGCGGTAGTACTTCTCCAGTAGTACCACCTATATATTATAGTAGGTAATATAGAACTAATAAATATAACTACGTTAATTTCAGCTTGACTATTGGATACTTATGTCGCAAGTCAGGCCAAGTAGTTTTACCTGTAGATTCGAGCGATTTTTATTTATATTACCATGGGGAAAATCAGATTTTGCCCAAAGATTATGGATTTACTTTTAAAGCTGGTAAGTTGATATATACCTACCTACTACTAACCTATAGCAAGATACGATTAAGTGTGATTGATTAATATTATAATACATTGATGATAATTTTAATTATACTTGCACTATGTTTTATTTTAGCTTGTTTTAAAATATTATACAGATAGTAGGGATTATGGGTATAAAAACTAACGGTGTTTTGAGAGCGGTCACAGATTACTACCGCTTCTAGTGGACCCCAGACAAATCAAACGTATTTTGCACTTTGTTGTGTTTCAACTTAACAGAAGTCTTGAAACATTTTGAAGGTCTGCTTGATAGCATTTGTATTGTATATTTTGCATTTTCAAACGTACCATTTCCATTTTACAAGATTAACCAAAACTCATTACTTTCATAGCTTTAAAATAAATATCCTTTTCGAAGTCCTTCTTAAAAATCTTAAAAAAACTACTAAATTATTATAAAATATGTCAAATTAAACTTTGGCGCAAGATTGACGTACATTGGTATCTACATCAAATAAAATCCAAACGTGAATTGTTTCTGTATGGGATCTGCAGAACTCCACTGACCAATATTTCATTACTGGGACGTGTACCTACCTAATGCACTGCAACGGGGTAATGTAGTGCTGTCTAGATCAAAACAATTTAAAAATTTCCCGATTTTATCGTCGTCAAAAATATATTTGTTTTGAATATTTATTTTAAGATTGTTTTTATTTATAATTTTAAGGTGGCGAATCCTACGTAGTCCAAGTGATAGTAAACGATGAAGATACATTTTATATTGGAAAACAGAGGGAGTCAAAGTTCTATGAACGTTGGTGCACTATCGATGTAAACGGTATTAAGGGATGCGCCTGTGTTGAATGGCAGTATAACAACGTACAAGCTTAAAATAATAAGAGATATCCAAAGAATTACATAGAATTACTACATACTTTTGTTTCTATATTAATGATTAAAAAAATATTTCTAAATTGGCGTCTTAGATCTATTTTCTAGCAAGATATTTCTCTAAACTTTAAAGATATGTAGGTATTTAATACAGAAAGCAAATAATTTTTTGCAAAAAGAAAGTACATAAAATAACCTTTCTACCACAGCCATATCCACAGTAAGGCAATTAATTTATTGTGTTTTGGAAGAAGGGCGTGATTGCCGGGGGATCACTTGAACCGTGACACGACTAACTCAGTTTCCGAGAGTAACAATTCATCTGTACAAATATCGTACTGTACAATAATATTGAAGATGGCTCGTTTGTTTTTTTTTCTATAAAAGTCAAACTAGTATAAATGATCGAACATAATGACAAGATGCTGCTCTAGTTGCAGGTGGTCTATAAATCTAACACTTGGGTACAATATTTTAGGTTAGAAAATAAAACGGCACAAAAGCGAGAAAAGTTAGTATAATTAGCATAACATCACATAACATAAAACTAAAGATTGTCTAAAACACAGACTAGCAACACTTATGGCGTTTTTAATTTGACATTTCGCAATTGTGTATGTAACGCTGTAACACAAACTATTATACATAGATAAATCAAGTATATTCCAAATAATACCTAAGTGCTACATTAGGTATATTATATAAGCATTCATTTTTAGACTGGCACACAATTTAAATTGATTTTGTTTTTGAATAATTTCATTTCATTTCACAGAAAAATCTTTTTGGAAAACAATAATAAAGAAACATAAAAAAATAAACACATTACATTACACATTTTTTTATTTTATGCTCACATAAATAGAGTCAAGATCAAATCCATACATATATAACTTTTGCAGAAATATTGTACTCTGAATTCAGATATTAATAATTATATAACTAACAAAAGAGGATCAGAGTCAAAAGAATGACAGCTATCTACTCTCAAACTCTACTAAAGGTGAAAATATACTCTGTGACATTTTAACCCCGGGTTACAATGTGATCATTACTTTTGTATGTGCATTTCATTTTCAGATTAAAAAGAACAGATTACAAATTAGATACCTAAATTTTATCAGGGAATAAAATTGTAAGGCTTTACATATAACACCGGATAATATGTTAGCAGGCATAATCATTATTAATTTTATAGCATACGCGTACTCATAATTGTTTTATGTATGCGACACAAAAACAAGTAAAATTTTGTGCTGTTTTCCCCCCAATAAACCATTCTGTTTTATGCAATAACAATAGCTTTGAATTTTTGATGCAATATGTCAAAATACATTATTTATACCAGTTTTGTGCTATATGAAATTGCAATTTTCGTGATATCGACCATATTCGTTATGAGTAATATATATTTTAACTCTCCTAATTAAGTGTCACCTTTAACACGTTGAATGCCACGCTAAGTTTACATGGCTTGCCTGTTTGACCCAATTGGCCAATTTGTCAGTATGTGTTTTGTCATTATGCATTTTGATGAAATATTATTTAGTGGCCTAAATTCTTCTCATTCGAGAGGAGACCCGTGCCCAGCAGTGAGACTATGATGGGTTGGTAATGATGATGATGATTTACAACAGAACAGTGTTCTATATTGCATTAGTTTCTTCAAACCATTTTAGTAACGATAATAATTAAGAAAATCAAAAGCATTAAAAATGTATTCATATTATGGGTTTCAAATAATCTTGGCTTCGCCGGTCACCGGTGACCCCCGTGGTGCTACGAACAAGCTCAATGCCAGTCACCGGTGACCCACATGGCATTCAACGTATTAATCCGTAAAGTGTACGTTTTTACATCACTAATAATACTATGTATCTCCTTTTAATTTTCTTAACACAAGTATAATAGGTTAAATTATACATGCAAGACATAATTAAAGGCGTACAAGACGTTAGTGTATAAAAATACTATCTTTGCTACAAATACAGATAATTTGCAAAACGTTTACATAAGATAGAAATAATAATAAAATATTATTTTTATCTACTTTTAAGACGTGTAACTGTATAATTTCCAACTGTATTTGTAGCATAAATATATTTATTTCCTTAAATCCATTAAGTAGTGGAAGACAGATTGATACATTAATTAATTAACTACCTGTGATCTTCAGAAAAACTTTACTCGTATAAATCAATGTATAGACTGTCTAATATAAAAAGTATAATTGACAGTAAAGCAACGCTCATTTAAACTTCTCGTGCTTTATCTTTTACCTTTTCGACTGTACAGTAAACAAGGTAGCTTGACCGTTGTCAGTAATGTGCATATCGTGCCTAATTGTATGATATACTTACCAAATACGCATAATTAAACAGCAAAAACAGTTATCATGAATACTGCTATTTCGATGGTTCCTACGTATATAGTTGTATGTTTGTAATGCAAACATCACAGGACAGAGCTCTAAAAAATGTTTGCTTTTTTTGAATCGTTGAATTTAATTGAAATGAGATTCATGTAATTAAAGTAAAAACTAGGACTAAAATCCTTACTTATTATTATTTCTTAATTTATTTTTTATTGTTTTTTGACTTTCAAATTAACACAGTTAATAGTACTACCCATAACTTTAACACATGAAAATTACAAGTTGTGGAATACGATTATTTACGTAGGAGACATCGATGTTGAGAAACAAAATAAACAGAATTAGAAATTAACAAAAAAATTGTAAAATCGTTAAAGTGTAAATCATCTGATTGAAAAAAAAAACTTAGGTATCGTGAGGTTTTATAGATAATAGAGTAAATGACCACACCACACACACCACCACAAGTATAGATGTCTATGGTTTGTAGAGTCCGCTAACTCTACGTGGCTTGCATGCTTGTTTCCTACTTTTATTAATAAAAAAAAACTAATACTGTTATTGCGTTATGCGTATTCAGTCCTAAGTTCTACCAGTTTTATACACTTTCTAAAGTAAATTAGTGCAACAGGTATTCCCATAAATACTATGAGAATATATTATAGACTTACACACATTTGTCACCTTTCTAAGTTGATAAAGAAGTGTAGGTAATGACAGAACTATGCTTAATTTCTTTGGTAATCTGACCAGGAATACAATTAGTTTTTATGAGGGAACTATTATTAAAATATACCAAAAACTAAATTTACATACATACAATATTACAATAATTATTAAAATAGCGTTTGGTGCTTACGAATGAAAAATAACTAATCATTAGAAGTGAATACAAGAATTATTAGGTCATTACAACAACCTAACAATCTAATTGACACAATGTTGGCTAGGCTACTTTAATATTGACATTTTTCCATTATTCATTGCTGATAAAGATTTCCAAACACCTTTTTACACTAACTATTTTATACAAGACTCGCTGAATCTACAAAAAAACAACAAACTTTAACAACGGACGAATTCTAATTAGAGTAACAAAAGTAAAAAAACATGTAATATTAAACGAATAATAGGTGCAGAGAAATTAATGCAAACCAAATTATTATACAAAAATATGTCATTTTTAAATAAAATTGCAATTATTTCTAGGAAAATTATTTAATATCTACCTAATTGAAATTTTAAATCAGAATCAGCAATAACCTAACGTTATTGTTCAAGCATCTAAAAATAATTGGTGAACACTTATACAATTATGAAGATGCACTAAAAACTATGAATTTCTATTTTTACTGATAAATTATTAAAAATTAAAGATGCATCGACTAAAAGTCTAATATTTTGTCCATAAGCATTTATATTTAATGACTAGCAAAATGAAGCAGCTAATTCACTACATTGACGAATTCAATGTGCAGTAACCTCACGTAATATTTAAATTAAAAATCATTGCATTGCCTTTTAGAATACATGTGTATTATAATTTTTATAGGTGGTACGCTGCCGCCCGTGTAAGTAACACCGCCACACTCAATTGTACCGTCAAGCCATTTATTGTATTTCGAAAAGGGCGTGGATTCCGGAGTTCACTAAATACGAGGCGACCATCTCAGTCCTCCGAAGTAGCAACGCATCTATTTGCGATCTCAGGTAGAACAAGGTACTGCCTGAAATTGCAAGTGGATGTCTATGGGTTGCAGTGACCATTTAATGCTAAGTGACCTGCACGCTCGTTTGGTACTTTTATTAAAAGATAATTATACATACATTCCATATTATATAGTGTATTGTATAAGCTAAAAATGATTGTTCTTTTAGCAATTTATAGTTGTTAGTTTCAAAATTAGGTGACTATCTTAATACACAGCAGTTGCAACGCATCTGTTACACTGACATACGCACTTTCTAATATTATACTTTAACATAATATTTAATACCAGGTGACTTGTACGATAACGTTTAGAAATCTAATCCTTCTAGTTTTTGTACACATTAACAAGCTTAGGGATACACAACCAAGACAAGCAATACTTGATTTGGATTCGGTCACTGGTATCAATCACAAATTTTAATCAGTTTTAGTGTCGTAACGGTTGTCGATACATCTTCACAAAAATTGAAAACAAAATATCCTAAACCTGTTACTTTAAACATTATATAACTACAACCTAATATCTTATAATTCCAATAAGTTGTTACAATTATCGTACGAACTGATACATCGCGCACGCGTATATGATATTAAATTTTCTTGATTCATCAACGTCTGATTCCTTAATCGTTGTCAACAACGAAATATTTCATATTATTACATAATAATACATTACATTTCGATATCAATACATTTGGAATGAATATCAGACTAGAAAGAGTTTGAATCACAGCACCTACATATAAAATAATTCATTTAGAAATGTTCATAACACTTCGAGACGGTTGTAACACAGTGTTAAGGCAGGAAATATTAAAAGCTATATTATACGAGTCTACTTATTATCGACACACATTTAAAGAAGTATAAGGATACCATAAAATAAAGAAAATGAAGATTAATTTGTCATCACAAATTCATCTTCATAGGTAATATCATCAGGGCCGCAGACATATCTCAGTAATATATTTTCTAGCTCATCAATACTTATTCACAAATAAAGTATGTAATAGACTAGATACATGAATTAAATATAAATATATGAAAACACTTAGAAACACTACATCTACATATGTCCAGGGTGCGTTATACAAAATTATTTTTTTACTTGCACCCCTGAGTAACATATACGCACAACATTTTATGGTCTTAAATTTTTCTCGTCAAAATTAATTTAATTTAACAGAATAATATAAAGTAAAAAAACTATAATTTAAAATAAGAACGGCTATGTTTAAATAGAAAATATTCAATATCATTGGTTTATAGAATGGATTATAGTTATACGAATACTCGTAGTTGGGACATAAACTGCGATTTTAATTAAAACTATTAATGATATTTAAAATTTTGTTCCCAATCGAAAAATTTCCGATTTCTAGTAATTTAAAAAACTAGTTAGCGTAAATTTTGCTCAAGCTCACTAAACTGTAGATAAAATTAAAGTTTTTCAAACTTATTTTTCTCTATATATTATTTTCGAATTAATTAAACTAAAAACAGAAACAGCTATCTCAAAAGAAATCACTTGAAAAATACATATACAAAAAGACTTCAAAAGCTTTTCAAGTAAACTTTTTCAAGTTTACTCGCTTAACGAACAAATGGATCAGGTCAAAATTAGCTTAGCTTGATTATGAATAATTATTAAATAATAAAAAAAATGTACTGTAACGTACTTCTATTTTTTACTAATAACTAAATGTTACTAAAATTACATAATTAATTTGAATACTGTTTGGTTTTAAAAATCAACAGAATGTTGACTAGCACATGTCTTTGTAAAATTGAATGAGCGCACTTATTTCTAAGTAAAATTATGTAAAAGTTTTCTTCATTTTATGTCTTTGTTCAAAGCAACTTTGTGTCTTGTATAAAAGTTGTTTCAAAGTATGCTTTTTTACATTTTGTTTCGGTGACAGAAAACATTGAAAAGTACCCACATTAACTTTTAATCTAAAAAAATTTGACATTACAATAGCCAGGGCACTATAGCAGGGATAATTAAAAGGTATTTTTTACTAATATTTTTATAATACATGGTGGTTTAAACAAAGTTCAAAACTGTAACATTACATTTTTAAGCATTGTATTATTACAATTATTTTATAAACACAATTGTTTACGAATTTCGTAATCAGACTAACTTTGTATAATATACTTAGTTATACGTCTGTCTTTTATGTGCTTGGGATTTAACCTAACTGTGCATAGACTACGCTCTACAAATATAAAAATAATAATTACACTTTACATTAACTATGGTAAAATATGTAAATAAATAAATCAACGTAAAACATTTCTTTGGTAAATAAAATAAGTACACAAGCTATATGCTTTGAGCAACAAAAAATAAAAATAATTTAATAACTGCGCACCCGCAGTTTTTGTACAAAAATAGGAAATAAAATACTTAAACAAAAATAATTTTAACGTTTGTCGTCTAAATAAACTGTTTTCAGTTCTTTTCGGGCAATTACAGCGCGTTTTCGCTCATTCAGGCGAAAGAAAATTGCTCCACTATTGACACACATACAAAAAAGAGGCATTATGAAAACACTCTAGAATATTATTATACTAAACGTAGTTTTCAGAAGATTTGGCATAAAAATATAGGGGGATACCTCTCTCGTCGTGACATCCGACGATTTACCGCAGTAATATCCTTATAGTTACTCTCACATTTTTATATAATTACAAGACTTACTGCAACGTACAAACGGCCGACGCGCCGGGGGCGTGGTCGAGTAGCGCACGCCTTCGTTTTATGCCTTCTAAGTACACTTCTCGGTTAAATAATCCAGCCGCCAAGGGTACCCTATAGTTTAAATTTAAAAAAAATTATTAATATTATTTAAAATAATTACACAATATAATAATTGAGTTTGACATGGACACTACTACTTAAAACTTCATATGCTACTGATATATTGAACTAAAATAACTTTAAAATATAAACTTACACATCAGTGCCAGGCCGCAATGTAGCTGAGAAGAGCGCCCATACAGGTTTATGATCGCTAGTGCAGACCGAATGGACTGAATTGTAGGCCAGGCACTTAAGACCCGATGATGTTACTTGAGGAGCTGTGCTTATACGACGGAGTCCTGTTAACAAAGATAGTTGGTTGTTGATGTCGGTACCTAGTAACACAGGTCTTCCACCTAGTACAGGGGCCCTTGCATCTTGTTTGTAATGACATTTGAATATAAATAAAGAAATTTTTGATTTTTTTTGATTTTTTTTTGATAGTTAATTTTTTAAGTTAAGTTATTATAGTATATTTTTAATATATTTTAGATATATTACAGATTATATTTTTTTTTATTTTTTTTTAGATATTTATATGGATAACATTGTCTCAAATATGTAAAATAAACAAAAAAACCTTTGGTGTGAGAGGTGAACTTCGTACCACCAAAAATTTATTTGATTGTAACTACATAACATATTAGAATGAATAACAATCATGTATGGCGTCTATCAAATGAGCGATTTTCCAGTTTTTGCTAGACGCATGGCAATTGATTTATGTATATACATAGTTATATAGATATGTAAATATAAAGATAGAAGTTTAGAAACAAATTCTTTATATTGATAAGTAATACGTACCCGAGAAAGCTGAAGAAGAATTAGCTGTCATAGATTTCGCTTTGTACAGTATGCGGTCCGTATACGCTGGGGCGCGTTGTTTACTCGACGTGTCGAACTGTTGGCTGCCGGGGTCGTACTGGGAATAAAAACATACAGATACTCAGATATTATAAATGATAAATATGTTCATATGAACTATGAAGGCAAGCGTTCTGTGATGACCCGCACGGTTTTTCTATTTATCTTTTAAGGAGACTATATAGTTAGATCTACTATTTAACCTAAAACAACCTAAAACTAGCAAACCAATAATTTGTTAAATATTTATTATATTGCGTTTTATAGAAAATTTAATTTGATCAATTATGTACATACACTCACATTGACAGGCCTCGTGGTCTAGTGGTTAGCGAACCTGACTGCTAAACGGGAGGTCGTGGGTTCGATCCCCACCAGA
>DWNH01000200.1:0-17683 GCA_018249895.1 Tiana niger
AATGTTGACTATAGCTAACTTCAGGGTGTCGGTTTTTCGTGACGGTGTGCGCGCGCGTCGTAAAAATTTACTCTCATTTTTCCCTAACGCGCCAAAAGAAGTATAACTTTAAAAAATGCGAGCGGTGATCAAACCCACAAGAATGGCAGGTCGAAATTTAACCACTGATTGAGCTTTCTATCAACTCGTATCATAAATCATCGACTGATGAAAATGTATAATCAAATGGAGTCACCGGGTGACGTAATTTCCTATATATTTTCCTGCCATAGTAACGGTTTTGGTACGCGACGTATATAAGAAGTATTAAGACATATCTTTGTAAGTGATAATGATGTTATGTTGAAAACTCTTGTTTTCAAGCAGTACCCATGACCTATTATAACGTCAATTATTTATTAAGGACATTTGGTTTTATGAAGTCGCTTTGGATTTGGTTGTAGAGGATGTATGTAGTTCGCGTTATAGATAGTGAAGGGTAAATATTTTTGGAAATTTTTTTTGTGTAAGATAATTTTTTTTGTGGAAGGTAATTTTTTTTTGTGTAAGATAATTTTTTTTTGTGGAAGGTAATTTTTTTTTGTGTAAGATAATTTTTTTTTTGTGGAAAGTAATTTTTTACTTCAGGTTACGATTTAGGGTGTCACGGAATCGGGTTGGTGGAATTTTACGTATCTGCGTTTCGAAGCAATTAGTAATGTAATTTTCTTTGCCACTCAACAAAAACTTCAGAGCCGATTTGGCAATCCAATCCAATGTCTGTCTGTTTTTAATTATATATAAAACAACAGGAAAAACGACTTCATGAAATAAAGTGTCTATATACGAATAAAGACGTTTTTTGAGATTGATACACTTCTATTTTGGAGTATTCATTTTATTATGTATCTGTTCGTATATTCGAAAGATAAAAAGAAAATAAAATATAACCCTTAAACCTGGCTTACAATAAGTTGTATTTTTCGAATCTCAGTTATTTCCTTTAGCATACGTTAGAATGCCTTTTCAGTTGAAATAGTTAATTGAAATAATAGTAACACTATTTTCATTTCAATAGTTATGGTTTAAGCATTGTGAGGGCGTTGTGTTGACTGCAGTGACGGAACGTGATAGGCACAAGGTTTGCAATTATTTTAAAATCGGTTTTGTCTCGTATATCTGGAAGTTAAAATTTGGTCTAATTTAAAATTCTGCCTTTTTGAAGCTACGAACCAAATTGACTAATACCGAAAATACAAGTCCACTCAATATGGACTTAGTAATCGCAAGAAACTTCAATATTCCGAATGTAAACAGAAGCAGATCGCGCGTTAAAATCTTGCGATGTCATTGGTTAATTGAAGTAGCGTCAAAATCGCGCGAGTCATTTTGTTTAATAATCTGCTTTACAAACAAATTGTAAGCAATACTTTGTGTAATGCTCTTGCAAATAAAATTGTTTGAAATCTTCTTGGAAAGATCTAGGTAGAAATAAACACGGTTAGAAAAGATGTAATTGCGTCGTACAGTTCAATAATCAATTATAAATTTCATTGAAATTAATGAAATAAAATTGTTTTATTCATTACAAGGTATTTACATACACTTAATGCAAGTGCATTTTCATTAACCTTAAATAACAGTATTATAAAAGTGAATGTTTGTTTTCTTATCGTATGTATGTATGTTATTGTGTATCGGATATATCATGCTGGTGCCATATTCATCTTCACGGAAATGGTTTCCAAAATTCACCTAACTATTCCTAACTTTTATCACTTGGAATATAACACTTTTCATAATACAAAACAGTATTCATTTCAATTCAACTATGTATATAAATATATAATCGTTAAGTTTCTAACATGTAGTCTTCAAGGCAGCCTTGAGAAGTCTAAATTTAATCAGTATGATTCTTGATATCAAGCAGATTTCTTATAAGATTTCTCATTTGTTCAATAATTAGCTTATGTATATAATTGTGATTGTTTTTTAATATTTTATTGTGTATGTATAAATATTGTGTGTTATAAAGAGGATAGCGCCTTCCTTTACGGGTGAGTTTCGTTTGGCAGATAATACTTAAAGAAATCTAAACTATTTCAAGGCGTTTTTAATTGAATGTGTATTTCAGGTGCTGAAAATACAATTTATACAGTTATAGTACAAATTTTGCCCTTATATAATGCCTTAACAATACTGAAACGTTTGCCATTCGAATTGAAACCTTAAAACTTTAAAATAAGATTTATTTTTTAATGATTTCAACATGACGAGTACTTAGTAGTAACTATTCCTTTTAAATCACGTTTAATAACATAGAAATGTATCGGCGGCTATGTATTTTAAATATTACAAGATATAAAGGACTGTACGTTGCAATAACGATACGATTTTTAAGTAATCCGAGGTTCCCTTTTTAAATGAAACTCAAAAAAACTATCTCTATCTGAATATAAAACAGCTTAAAAGTAAAAATACGTTACATTCTAATGTGTATCTTAATGTATATGACACACGGTCTATTTTCAAACGTCGGTCACAAACGTTTAAGTGCAATAATAAATCTGTTCCTTAAAGGGCGTATGGAAATGTAGATTTTTTTAATATGTATACTCAGCGTTATTTGTTAAAAGGGACTGACTGAAAACCAGCTTCCCAGGACTCCGGTCCGGAGTAGGCAAACAGCTGAGCCACCTCCCGTCGCCTCAGATACTTATGTTAATTTTTTCATCTATTATTCTCATGTGTTTAAAATTGTAAATATCTTTGGTGGCAATAAACTGGTTTTATTATTATTAAGATTACTTAATTCTTGTATTTTTTTATAAAGTATTTCCGTGCGTGCATCTGATTGTAAGTGTTATATCGGAATTTTTAGAGGTGTAAGCGTTCTGTAACAATTTTTGGGTACGTATTGTACGTGTATATTTTAGAAATAATATCTATTATGTCAAGAAACGTAACATACTTACAGTTGTTGTCTAAATGTAATGATCATACTAACTAATGACAATACAATGAAACACTCAAATTCTTATCACGATCTTACGACGTCGCGCGAGACAGTTTTCGAGAAAAGCCCAGCGCGGTGCAGTTTTTGTGGTGCTGCTTTTAAGTTTTGACATATTCGTACATTTGACTTATACATAACCTGGAATTTTTCAAGACGAGAGAGACTAGGTATATTCAAAGCAAGAGCGCGCTCTAGGCCGCATCTCGTTTAGAGATTGCAGTCAGACTTAAGATACTGTCAAAAGAAAATGCGCTTCGGTAATATTTGGCAAGTTTCGTGGTTCCGAATTTGCAGTGTTCCTTTGTCGTGTCGTGTCGATAGATGCCGACGATGATTGTCGAAGCGAAATGCGACCGAATACGAATACGACTTTTGTCCCTTATTTATTCAATTTTCAATCTATTTTAAAGTTGTAATTAATCTTTAATACATAATATGTGTTGTTGATATGAAGAACGCTTGCTTCTCTAACCAATTTCCTTAAACAAGGTTACAATCCGCTAGATGGCGTTGTGCATAGTTTATTATATGTTTCCTAGTGTAGCTATGTTGAATATTTATGTTATTCTCTATTGTATTGCAAGTCTATTGTTTTATTAACAGTTGTATCATTTTCGTCTTAGACATAAATGTTGTAATGAAATATTGATTGTTGGGTTATGTATTTTAAATTAAATATTAATATAATATTGAAAATGTAAAGGATGTGTTATAGCTTGAACAATATTATTATATTATTATTGAAATTGTTTTGTAGCGATGTTTGTTTTATGTCGATTGTAGCGAATATCGATCATCGTGAATTGATGTCTGACTAAATAAAATATATCTAATTATTATTATTATTATTAATAAATATATTATTAGAGATAAAATAATATAATATAAGTTATATGTTAGCGTCTTGTCTAAGCCAATATCGAATTTTACACTTTAATTTTAACTTGAACGTTGTATGTAAATCGTCATTTTTGTAGGAAATCTTTCAGAATATCGCTTTTACATCGCTACGTTAATGTTTATATTGAATAATGGAGTATGATGCGTGCTTTATTGTTAACAATCTATATTCAACGGTATTTCAAGGAAAGAATTGGAAAAATATGCTTTTATGGATTGGTTCTTGTACGTACGTACGTGAACGTATCTGTACGTCGTACGTACGTCCCGAATCTGACGTCTGTTACACAATGAAATGAAATGAAATGAAATTGTTTTATTCATTACAAGGTATTAATGACAGTCAAAAATTAATAGTTTAATCGGCTTTAGGCGCTCTTTTGGAGCAAAAGGCCGGCGGAAAAAAATTCTCGGCACGTGTTATACAAAATATTGAAATTAAATGAAATGAAATTGTTTTATTCGTTACAAGGTATTTACATACACTTAATGAAAGTCTAAAAATCAATGAGTTCATCGGCTTTAGGCGCTCTTATAGCTATTGTTGACCGGGAAAAAAAAGCCGGCGGAAAAAACTCTCGGTACTCCTTTAAAATCAGTTACAATGACATGACACAGTGTGCAGCGCAGCTTCAGCTTGACAGGAGCACACGCGACAGCTACTCGTACAGCTATTATTTCACTTAATCTTGAATATACCGTTGCATATAGTCATATCACTAAGCAACCACAAGCAATATTGAGAGACAGAAATCCTATATCATAAGCTATGTAATATCAAATTATCACTCGTAGTAGTGTTTTATAATATGATGTACCTACATTCCAGTTTCTCTTGTAGTCGTAGCGGTTGTCCTTGTCTTGCATGGGTGGTGTGAGCGGGACGGCAGAAAATAATAAAGCGGCCATATTGGTCGTCTTGAGTGAGCGTGACAGCCATATACGATGTACCTAAGGTGCGAAAAGAAGGGTGATAATAGTGTAAGATGAAGGGGTTCTGGTAAAATGTTAGTTGGTTATCAAAATGTAAATGATTTAAATTGTTATGCTCCGTCGAGAGTATGTTCTAGCAAACGAGCGTGCAGGCCGCCTGGTGTTAAGTGGTCACTGCAACCCATAGACATCCACCTGCAACTAGACAGTACCTGAAATAGCAAATAGATGCGTTGCTACTTCTGAGGACTAAGACGGTCGCCTCGTATTTGGTGAACTCCGGCGTTCACACCCTTTTTCCGAAACAACAAATTGTTTCACGGTATATTTGGGTGTGGCGGTGGTACTTCCCTGGGCGGCGGCCTACTCAAAGCTGACAAACCTGATAAATACTTCCCTTACAGATATTTATGAGAGAAATGTAGATAGATATACAGCTGTCTCAGTCCACCGTGCAAGACAAGGCGCTCATAGATTAAACATGGTTATTGTACGTGAATCAGCTGTACTCGTATGTGTTAACTAAATCAGTATATATAGTTCACTTAAATAAATTGTACTAAATTATGCTGTCTTTTATTTAATTGCTTCCGTATTTAGCCGCCGATTGGAATAAGCGCTGAGATAAGGACTAACAATGTAGACAGATTAAAGTTATTATCTGTATTAGGTAGGTACTCTCAGGAATTATGGTTTGTTATGAAAAAGAAGTGGCCTAATATGCCAAATGGCAAGTTTAATTTATGTTGACCCGTGTGGTGTGGTTACATCCGTTCATCGAAGGGTCCTGGGTTCGATTCCCCGCGGGGCAGAGTTTAAATTATGAATTTAGATGTCTTTTCTCGGTCTGCGTGGTAAACTGTCCGTTTCCATGGTACCCACAACATGGGATCCTAAAATCCTAGTGTGGGGCTATGAGGGTGAAGCAAAGTGTTATTATTGTTACGAGTACGAAATATAATTCTGTTGAACCCTTTTGGGGACACAAGTGTAGTGGGATTGGGGCTAGAGCTAAATTAATTTAAATTTAATACTGTCTTCATAAGAAGAAAAGGCGTAATTTCCATTCTTGCATACAATTTCCATGTATGAATATTTGTACTGTGTCTGGGTGTAAAAAAAAAATACAAAAAAAATAATTATGTATGTTTATCAGTTGTCTGGTTACCATAGCACAAGCTCTGCCTAATTTGGGATCAGATAACCGTGTGTGATTTGTCCCAAGATATTTATTATTTATTTATTTAAACCACTATTCGGCACATCTCTAGTAAAAATTAAAATCTATCTATCTTTACGAAAGACCAGTGTTACGAAACCACGCGTGGCTCACATGAGCGGTTAATGGGGGTCTAATGAAACGCTCACGACCGTTTAATATAATTTGTTGGTAATCATGAAGATGCGAGATTTTAAGGCGATGCCCTCGAGCTGCCAAGTCAGTGGCTCAGAAACTCAACTTAAGTACCTACTTATGAGGTTACATTTAGAATTTTTAATGAATTTATGATAGTTTGAAAAGACGACGTCAGAAAGTGTGGTGGCTGTGCCTACCTGCCATGGTGAGTTTTAAGAGGGTAGACAGTCTACTTACCGGAAAGTTTTCACCACCATGCTTTTTTACCGTATTTTAAGCAATTACTATGTAATTAAAAACTTAGAATCAGCAATTAAAATGATTAATAATTACTACACAATAAGGTGTGAGTTTTGTAAGTAATTATTAGTGTAAGTAATTATTAATTAGAAACACGAGTGTTCAGTACAAGCCATGTATTGATACTAACTTAAAACTAGGTACACTACTACAACAATACATTATAATAATAAAATACATTTAAATTAATATTTTGGGACAACTCACACACGGCCGTCTGATCCCAAACTAGGTAGAGCCTGTGGTAGGTATAGTAACCAGATAACTGATAAACATACATACACATTTTGTAAATACGTACTTATATAGATAACAATACACCCAGACACAGAACAACCAAAATTCATGCTCATAACAAACATTTGGTGGAATCCAACCCACGACCTCCGGTTTAGTAGTCAGGTTCACGCACCACTGGACCAAGGGCCAGTTAATATTTATCAATGTTTCGGAATATATTACTCGAGGGTTTAAAATTTTTTTAAGCATTTATTTATGTTGTAATAACATGACAAAAAACATTTTAGGCCCCTTAAGGCTACCAAATTAATTTAATTTTTTGTATACAATTCTATGTATGGAACTTGCTATGATTCTTTTAAACTTTTCACATAGCAGTGCTCAAATATAAACAAAATTAACTAGTTAGGTACCTATTTACATAAAAATAGATGTAGTTTTAGAAGGAAGAAAAGATCATTTGCCGCAGTACCTTCCTAATGAGAGCCTAATGACGACTATACGAATAAGACTAGCCGTCGTCGATTTAAATCACCAACCTTTTCAATTGTTCACAATGGATCATTACGAAAACATACGATCTAGGTAAACTGATAGTCTTAACTTTATTCTTAGGAATGTTGTACACGAGATGATAGATAGATATTTTTCTTAAATATTCATCACAGTTATAAAACCCATTGCTATCTCTTTGAGATAATGCGACAACAGCATAGTTTGTCTTGAGCTAGTGAGGGACAATGGCTGAAGGTTGGGGTGACCCTAGCCCCTTACACCACACGATGAGATCAACAGTTTTTTTTGTTTTTGACCCAGCGACGCGGGTTAAGTTACGGTTTACGGTTTAAGATGCTTTATTTCTCTAAAAGATTAATATCACTTACAGAGAAACATTAAAATAAAATTACAAAATTATAGTGAGCGTACAATTAAATTTGTTTTAACAAATTTTGAGTAGTATTACATTTTATTTAAGGATTAATAACAAACATGTGGGTACGTGCAAAACAGTACGTAGAAACCAACCGAATCAGACCAACGACAAACTCGCAAGCAAAGACGCGGCCGGTTGCACGGTGAAACATAACCGATGATCTAGTGATCACACCCTGAGTGAATTGTTATTGAAATTTTATTGATGAAAAATTGTATTGATGAATAAATGAAATTATTATTATAATTGTTATTACTATTATCCGTATTATATATTTAATTTAATTATGCATTTGTTCAATCTATATATATACATATATATATTTATTTAATTAATTTATTTATGTTGTACATATATGTATACTATTTATTCATGTTTATAATGTTTTAGATTGATTAGATAAGAATTAGAAATAGACATTAAGTCGAGTTTTCTTGTGACTATGTAGTTGTAAGCTGAGTGTTCATAAGGTGTTGCTTTAAGGATTTCTTAAAAATAAATAGTGATTTAGAGTTTTTTACGTCTTTAGGTAATTTATTGTATAGTAGCGCTCCTTGGTATAAAATACTAGTTTTTCCGTGCACCGTTCTCGGTGTACGGAGTATTATATTATTAGCATGCCTTGTTATAATTTTTTGTATTTGTAGCTTTTTTGTAAAGGTGATTCGACAGTGAACATCTTGTTTAAGTATTTTTCTAACTAAAATGCAAGTATTATAAATATAGTTTTGTGTCAGGTTAAATAATTTAGTATCTTTGTATATTTTATTTGTTGGAGTTAAAAAATCATAATTGAACAAAATTTTAATTAATTTATTTTGGGCAGTTTGTAAAGGTTGTAAGTTAGATTTAGAAGCAGACCCCCAAATTTCTACAAGGTAATCTAGCTGTGGTTTTACAAGGGAGTTATAAATTGTGTAGCGCACTTTCATAGGCACATAACGGGTAATAGTTTTTAAGGCACCTGTTAGAGATATTATTTTCAAGCGTAGTTTTTCTATATGAGATTTCCATATCAATTTATTATCTAAAATTAAGCCGAGATATTTTTCTTCTTCTGATTTCTTAAGTAATACATTATTAATAGTTAGTATACTATGATTATTTATCTTTTTATTTTTGGCGGCAAAAATTACATATTTTGTTTTTATTTCATTAATTGTTAATAAATTATGAAGAAACCAGTTATTTAGATTGTCGAGGTCATTTTGTGCTTGCTGTATTATAGATTCTAGACTTTTTCCGAAATAAAAGAGACAGGTGTCATCTGCATATAAAGTTATATGACCCGTCAAACCAATTTCGTGCATACTGTTGATGTAGATGAGAAATAGTAATGGGCCTAATATGGATCCTTGTGGTATACCGCTAGTGACTAGTTTAGAACTACTTTTATGATTTCCAATATGTACAACTTGATACCTATTATATAAATACGATTTGAAAATATCTAATGCTACTCCTTCGATCCCGACATGCTTTTTGAGCTTTTCAAGTAATAAAGTATGACTTACGGTATCAAATGCCTTTTTGAGGTCTATGAAGATACCCAGAGCTATTTTCTTCTCATCTATACTAATCTTTATATCAGTGACAAGATCTACTGCAGCTGTTAGGGTATTGGACTTAGATCTAAAGCCATACTGACCTTTATAGAGAAAGTCAGTGGAATTAAGATGTTCGATGAGTCTGCTATGAATAACTTTCTCAAATATCTTTGAGATGACTGGGAGCACTGATATAGGTCGGTAATTACTGGGATTTGACCTATCACCAGACTTAAAGATAGGGCTTACTTTAGCAATTTTTAAAGAGTCAGGAAACATGCCTGTATTTAAACATTCATTTATGCAATTACTAAGTGGTACGGTTATTAAAGTTTTAATAGATTTTACTACTTTGGTGCTAATACCGTCTAAACCGGAGCTAGTATTAAGTTTCAGACTGTCAATTATTTTGGTAATCTCATCACTTGATGTAGGTTTAAAAGATAACAATATTTTTGAGTTATTTTTGTTATTTTGGATAAAATTAGATGTGTGGTATTTTTCAGGAATTTGATTGGCTAGGATACTGCCAATAGATGAAAAGAAATCATTAAAGTGCTCGCAGATTTTTTGCTCGTCTGTAATAAGTTCTGATTCGGTTTGTAATTTTGATGGTATGGATTTATCTTTGATTTTATTTGTGTATAACTCATTAATTAATTTCCACATTTTAAAAGGCTTTCCCTTACAGTGATTGAACGCTTTGTAATAATAATTACTTTTCGCTGTTTGTATTGCTTCAAATGTTTTCATTCTTTGATTTATAAATTCCTTTTTGATTTCCTTATTATTTGGCTCTTCTCTAGTTTTAATCCATTTTGTATTTCTTTCTTCTATTGCTTCTATGATATCTTTATTTATCCAGTCTTTCCTGGGCACATTTAGTATTTTAATTTTTGTGCTCTTGTTTGCATTTATAGCAGATGTTAATATAGCTTCAAACTCTTCATAGTCATTGTTTATGTGCTGTATTGATGTTTTAATCGATTTACATAATGTTTTATAGTTTATTTTATCATATGTAACTTTTTGAATTGTAATGGGTGGAGTTCTTAATATTTCCAGGTAAATTTGTTTGTGGTCAGACATTGCGTTATCTATTATGGCTAGATGAAAAGGATGGCCGACTATATTCGAGCTTACGTGATCTAGAATTGTTTTAGTTTCTTCTGTCTCACGCGTACAAAATTGTCTATTTATTTTATTCAGTATAGTATATCCGTTTGATTGTAGTGTGATTTTATAATCTATTGTATTTTTTTTCTTATCAAGAAGATTGTAGTTAAAGTCTCCGAATACTATGGCTCGTTTTCTTTGTTGCAGTTGCTGTGAAAACATTTTTAAAAAACTTTCCGAATTTGTCCTTTCTGGTTTGTAGATTACCCCAATGTCGGTACAAAGTTTCTTGACATGTATCCATAAGAAATGGTTGTCGTCTTTACAAATATTTTCGACTATATAGTGCTTAAGATCATTATGTACATAAATGGAGACCCCGCCGCCTCGATTTTCTGTACGATAATTAAAATAATGAGTATAATTTGGTATAGAAAGGGAGAGCGCTTCAGTCTCAGATTTTATCCATGTCTCGGTTATTGTCACAACATGAATTTTGTTCAAGACTCGTAGTGTGCATTTGAGTTCATCAAGTTTACCTGGTCTTACAAGGCTCCTTGCATTTAAGTACATGAATTTTAATGCTTTGTTGTGTGTGGAGAGTTTCCTGTAACTATCCACTATTTCGTAGGTTATTGGTTGAGTTTTTTTAAATTCGTTGCTTACATGAATAGTTGTTATTAGTTTTTTGTCTGTTCTGTAATAATTTTGGGAACTCCTTTTATATATTTGATAATTATATTATTTTCACCTTTGCTTTTACGAAGTTTTAGTTCTTCTTTTAGATTGCTTAAAAACTGTTTCTGTTGTGGTGTGTTATCTGAGAAAATTTTTATATTTTCTTGTAGATGTACTCTATTTTTCAAGATATTCTTAGCATGTTCTGAATTCGCAAATACCGCCTTAATGGACCTTGGATAACCTGGTTTATACTTTCCTAAGCGCATACAGTGTAACGGATATATATTTTCTACTTTTATCGTTCCAATAATGTTTGTTACTTCTTTGATATCATGTTTCGATCTTTCCTCTGGGTTTGTTGACTTTAACTCCGGAACACCTACTATAATAATATTCTTTTCTCTCAAGTTTCGTTCCCGCATTTCAGACACTATGTCTTCGCAGTGAGTTACAGTATTACATTTGTTTGTCGTTGATGCAGATGACAGTTTTAGGCCTTGTATGTCATTTTCCAAAGACGAAATTTTAATTTCTGCACTATTGTACCGAGTTCTCAACTCAGATATTTCGTTCTTTAATTTACTCTGTTCAACTAGTATACTATTTGTTTTTTGCTCTATGTTCTGGATGTTTTGCTTAATAGAAGTTATATCTTCGGATATTTGTTTCAGGTTACGGTTTTGGTTTGCAGTAGATTCTTGTAAGATCACTAGAATTTCTTTTCGAAAAGCATCCAATTTATTGATAATGTCATCTCCATCGTCGGGCTTCTTCCTCTTGCGAAGGGTAATTTGTTGTACATCGCTTTCCAGACGGAAGTCTGGTTGTGACTGTACTTCTCCGCTTGGAGTTCCTGGTGGGCTCCGCCGAACGCTCATATTATGGAAATTACCAACACTTACTTAGTTAATCGATGATTAAGGGGATACTAACGGTGGAATCGGCCTCTTCGTGCGAAATGACTCACACTCGCAGAGTTGCAGTCGCACTTGTTCCGCGTCACCTCAGTCATAAGCAACTATTGTTTACGTTAATTTTGTACTCAATTTCGTATAGCTTTAAGGTACAATATTGATTTTCACTGGTACTGATATTTTTCAAACAAATTGTTAACACGTCCACTCTGTACGCTCACGACGCGGTTACTGTTTCAGTGAAAGTCCCATTAAAATCGGTTCAGCCATTCCAGAGATTATTATTGTACGTGGCGTAGTACAAGTACTTGGTCAATTATTAAAAGTAGTCCTCACTAGTAGACCTTTTGTCTAGTATTTTGAAATGAAACGAAATACGTTTAGTGTTGACCGTTTTTATACATAAGATGTGAAAAGAAAATTATTTATACAGGATTTAAAACAGTGTACCCTATGCTAGCATACAATATGATAATATTATTTATTTAGTTTACAATATATTACTTGATACTATACATATATAAAGCAGTAAAAGTATAAAAAGCAGAAAAAGTTCGCGTACGCTACTCGTAATAAAATTGTTTTCTGTATAAATTGCTTCAGAGTTTCAATGAGTTTTTTTAATTATATCGTCACAATAACAGGGTTTTTCTACAATTCATTTCAACTTTTCCCCCTAACAATATAAACGGGTGTTGTTCATCCTATAAATGCAAATTGAAGAGTGACGAAGTGTATCTCATCGTACAGAAATCAGCCTCGAATGGAATATGCAAAATTATGGTGGAGCAATGCAATTACACTCTCATTTCCGACCAACGTGTCAATGGAAATGGAAAATTTCGAATGCTAATTAAATATTATTGGGAATATACTACGTCGGTTTACGTTACCTCGGAAAATGATGCATGAAAAATACTCGAAGGTTTTTAAATTGTGTTTTTCGCGCGTGCGGAAGCTGGTGTCTTTGAACGGTTTCAAATACTTCAAGAGCTGTTATTACGTTCAATACAACAGTTCGTTTTATGTCATATTCTATCTATCTTATAATCTTAAACGAGTATATATATATAGCGCAGTGCCATACATATGTATGTATATAGAGCGTAAAGGGCATCTGGTGTTAAGTGGTCTGCAATGATAGAAATTCATTTGCAACATTAAGCAGTATCTTAGTTCTACCTGAAATCGCAAATAGACGCGTTACTACTTTTGAGGACTAAGATGGTCGCCTCATATTTAGTGAACTCCGGCATCCACACCCTCTTTCCGAACTATTACATTTTTATACAGAAATAGCAAAATCATTTTCATTTTATTTATAAATCTAGAAACTTCTGAATACCTAGTCTAAATGAGTCTGCATATCTTGTCCGTATATAGAGTAATATATATAATGTGTATATACAACAAATTTACAGTTATGTCACTTCTAGTCGTTCTTAAAAAATACAAAAATAGTATCTTCTTTTGAATTGTCCGTGCCGCAGTTGTCTTCGGTTTTCTTTCTCGACTTCTTCCTATCTTCTCTCTCTTTGTTGTTCTTCTTCTGATGATGTAGCTTCGATCCTCAGGTCATGGAGGCGAGAGAGTACACGTGGAATGCACATATTCCTTCGCTTGCATGGCCTGAGGAGCTGAGCTGAGCTGAGCAGTTGTAGATATAACAAGTCTGTAAGTCATTTGGTTTAACACAATAAGTATACGATAAGTTCTAGGGAAAAGAACTTTTTTAGTGTCAGACAATTCAAAATTTTCGATATTGAAACTGAAAGCTTTTAACTTAATTAAATTTTGAGTACCTATCTCTCAGAAATGTAACACAAAACGTGATGAAGGGTGACAAAAACCATTATAGAGGTGCAACAACTCAATTTAAAAGAACCAAAAACACCCAAGAATCTAAAAACTTTATAATGCAATAAACATTATGATTCCGATTATCATTATAATCTCTGATGGAAAATGGTCACTCGTGGTCATACATGGATAGATGGAGATGGCTTCTAAACATGAGCAACGCAGTGTCAACCCCATGTCATAGTCCACTAGAAATACCTCGGCAGGAAGATCACTTATATACCATATATTATATATAAACATAACTTAAACGTACGTGTACGTGGCAGGAATGAATGTCTAAATCGAACTGTGTAGGACCGCATGGAATCCAGATGATACGAACGGAATTTCAATCTTCGACGGGCATTGTAGTGAAGGCGATGTTGGTATTAGTTTTGCCTTCCTAGAAGCACTCATTATTGTAAAGTCGGTTGAAGAACGCGAGCTTATGTAGAAACTTGAGCTGGCGTGAATGTTGTAAAATGTTGCTTAGTTTTTAGGCCATTGACGTTTCTATCGGTGTGATTTTGAACGGAATCAGATACAGCTGGAACCATGGTGAGACAGTCCAGAGTTCCCCAAATGGAGACCTGCTCTCGCTTCATTTATGCTTTACAAATAACTTATAAATGTTTGAGCTGAAAGTTTAAGCTTGACTCTTCAAAACTTCTAAAACCAGCGTAAGTATTGTAACTACGAAAGTTAGTCGTCTTCACAAATACTGCGTGGTCTTTAAGAAGTTCCATTGAAATTTTGTTGAAAAGGATTTTAGGCTTTTTTCTTATTTGTTATGAATTTAAAACCGCTTAAATAAACTGTATTTTCGGGATTGACGTAATAGCTTCAGACCTATCCGAAGTCCTTTCACTAAGAGCTCCCGGCAATATTCAGGTAATGACGGACATAAAAGGAGAGTTAAGCCGTTTTTATTATTAAAAACTTTTCTTTCTTAATAAACAACTTTTAACGCACGCACATAACGTGGTTAAAGCTTAAAGACCCTAACTCAAAATAATGCCATCTGCACGATAAATATTACTTTCAAAAGTTAACTTCATTTCAAATTCTGAAGTTGCGAGCAAAACAGCTGACGATCGCAGAATTCATTTTCAAACAAACGGAAGCAAAACTGAAATAGATTTTGAAGGCTTCAGGGAATTTTTAGGCGAACGTGAACATTCTGACATAAATAATGTAGTATTCGCTAATATTTTAGCTTCGAAAAGATACGTATAACCTTCTGTTTGACGTTGCCGTAAAGTTTTTAAGACAGAGATTAAAAAATATTAGTCGGTTATAAAAACAATTGACAGTAATCAACTAATTTAGTCAAAACCAATAAAGGCACTTTACAGTGAGTACCCCTGTTTGCATTCAGATGGCGAAAGAGACGTATCAGTTGATGTACTGCTTAAAATAATGCATAAAAATAGTTTGTATAAACTAAATAAAACAGGTACATACATATATTATGACATAATATAGATTTTTTATTGAATAAAAGTAGCAAACGAGCGTGCAGGCCAAGAGTTCACTAAATACGAAGCAACTGTCTTTGTCTTCAGAAGAAGCAACGCATCTATTTGCAATCTGAGCTAGGACTAGGGTTCTGACTGAAGTTGCAAGTGGATGAAGTTGCAGTGACCACTTAACAATAAGTGACCTGCATGCTCGTTTGATACTTTTATTCAATAAAAAAATAAGTAAAAATTTAAACTTTACTTATTTTATACAGATAATAGCTGTGTAAGTGATTTCAAACTAAAAACATAAAGAAACTGTTACAAACTCCGAAAAATTGTTTTGGATTAAAAGCGTACAAATTTAATGCTAAAGTTTAATACATGAACTTACCCAGAACGTTTAATAGACGCAAACCACAGTATTCTCCTTCATCAGATATAAAGAATATGGCGATTTACAAAACCATCTCATGACATACTTACCATTCCTTCCGCTCCGGAGCGCCCAAACGGCTTAATCCGAATAACTTCATATATCAGTGTCTTATACAGGCCCGACGAAATGACCCAATAACTTGTGGCCTGTCTCACCACCATTCGTATAATTTACTAATCAACGACGGGTACCGGATTCCGCATTTTTATCATCCCATTTTTAGTAATGGAGCCGAGGTTCAGTGACAAAGGGAATGAAAGATTTTGCTGTCTGGGTTTTTCAAGTTTAATCAATATTAAATTTCTGTTTAATTTTGATTAATTTATAATATGGTTCCAATTTTTTTAACCTATACTCTAGAGGCACTTGTTCTGTACATTAAGTTTTTTTTTTATTTTCGATTGGGCTGTACTTTACCCACGAGAAGTAAATTTTTTTTTTTGGTATTATTGTCTGTCTATCTGAGCACGCATCACGTGAAAACCTGCGAATAGAAATCATCCACGACTTTACTTTGTAATCTAATTACATACACTACGGGTTAACGTTCTCCCTATCACTCCCGCTCCCGCTCCTGCTCACGCTCTCACTCTCATTCCCGCTCCCTCTCCCGCTCCCGCTCCCGTACCCGCTCCCGCACTTGCACCCGCTCCCACTCTCGCTCTCGCTCTTTCTCTCTCTAATGGTTCTTTTTAATTTTTTTACTGTTTTTATTTAATTTGATAATCCTTTTTATTTTTATATTCAAGTCTTATAATTCTATTCGCAATTCTTGGTTATTTTATTGGTGTTACCGTTTCAAATAATTCATTTAATAAATAAATTAATTACGGTTACATCACTTAAACAATATTTATAAAGCAAAAATTGTAACTTTGTATCCACCAATATTTGTTTATCTTTTTAAATCTTTCTAGATGGCCATTTCTCAACCCCTGGAAATTTCACTATGAATCCAACGGAAGGCAATGAAATCATATTAAGGCCTGTAGCTCAGCATCCGCTCTTAAAGTCGTTACGTTACCGTAGCTTGGAAACGAGCGGCACAAATAGCAATAATATTGAAAATTTATTCAATAATATTTTTATTCACGAAGATACTATTAAAACTCGTGAGGTATTAAAACTCGTAGGTCTTTGCTCGACTTTGTGCATGTGGTCTACTAAACGAATAAACCTTTTTTTTGCATGTTTAATTAGAAAAAGGTGTTATTTGTACTTTTGACAGATTAAAAACAGGATTATAAGTTTGTGAGTATTTTTATATTTTATTCAAATATTAGATAATATATGCTTTGTGACTAATTTGTTTAATTTTATCTAAAAGTTAATATAGCAATAAATTAGTTTTATTATAATTACCAACACTTACTATAATTTGTACACTGAAAAGGTAAATATGGTCTGAAATAAACGTTTATATAATACTTTGCACCTTGTACTCATATTGCGCATATGAATAATTTCATAAACACGTGTGATAAAATGAAAATCTACAGTTATATTGCTATCTACAGTTATCCATCTGCTATCTATAGTTATCTAGAATTATAACTGCTTTGTGTATATATATTTCTAAATTTACTCAAACGTTGTGACGTCAGTTGCGGTGTAAATATATTTTTTTAAGGAAAAATCAAACCTTATAAACATAACATGATTGGTCTCTTACTCTAGTGGTTAGCGGGAATTCGGGTGGAATGCGGTGCTGTCTAAGGTTGAATATCAATGGGTTGCAGTGACCACTTGACACTAAGTGGCCCGCACGCTCGTTTGCTACTTTTGAGTGGCCTCGTGGTCTAGTGGTTAGCGAACCTGACTGCTAAACGGGAGGTCGTGGGTTCGATTCCCACCCAAAACAAATGTTAGTGTGATAAGCATTAATATTTGTTGAAATTGTAGGTGTTGAAATTGTTTAAGTATTCATTTTTACTGTTAAAAAAAAGATTTTCCGTATATGTATATCGATGGCTCCTACGTAAATAATCGTATCCCACAACTTTGTAATTTTCATGTATTAATGTT
>DWNH01000201.1:0-17673 GCA_018249895.1 Tiana niger
ATACAAATATCTATCTATACGTTTAAAAAGAGATGGGACACCCCAACTTGCTAATAACTGGCAATGATAAGAATGTTATCGATGTCAAAGGTCAATAATCTATGGATATTTTATTAATATTATTTACGGAACAAAAATTAAAATAACAATCTTTTTAGCATTGGATCTAGATTTTACTTTCAATTAAAGCTATAAAATTTTTAGTTCACTGGGAATTTTATTAATGAACATGTCACTATAGTTTAAATATATAAAATATATAGTTTAAATATATAAAACAAAATAATCGTTTTCTGACTGTTAATTCGATTGACAGAAAGAGTGTCAGTAGTGTGGTACTATTGAATGGAAGTTGCTTATGGTGGTAAAACAAACATACCAGAACCGAACTTCATACAAAAAAAAATGTTCGAAGTTGCGTTAGCCGATTACTGCGCTTTGCTTGCTTTTGCTATGCGCACTTCTGTGACGTGCGTGTAAAGTAAATATATCGTGTTGAACGCTGCGCCTTTCACTTTCATAAAAAGCAAGTTTTTTCCAGGTACACTCGAACATATTATATGTGTACAACTTTGTGATGATATCTTAAGATCTAGCCATGTATGCTTATTACCGTGTCATGACGTTTTAATGTGAAAAAAATTGGGGATCAATATGGGTTTGGACTTCGATGTTTTGGAGTTTTGCAAAAAATTACGGCAGAATCGGCCACCGCCGTACCAGTGCCCACTGGAAAAGTGTGACAAAGTTTATAAGAGTTTGTGTGGATTGCAATATCACTTGGTGAACTATGATCACGACAATCCGACGCCGGCAACTCCCGCCGTCGCTTATAACCGCAAGAAAGGGCGAGCGAGGGCTGCGGTTCCGACGGGCGATATCGCGTTACAGAGCCCTCCTAAGGAGGCGTTGACTTTTGCGGAGGCACAGAAAGTAGTTCAGTTCGAAATCGACGGTAAAATAAGCCGAATACCGATTGACCAACCGTTACCGCTGATGTCTTTGGAGGAATGGGAGAAAAAGAATGCTGAGTTGGAGAAACCACTACCCTTTGTTGAGCCAACACCTGAGCCTATTGTCAAACTACCTGAGGCCAGCTTTAGGGTAAGACAATATTTATAAAAATAATCTCAAATGACTATAAAAGTGCTTGAGTGTTGGTGTTAAGATTATTTACTTAATTTTGTATTGAAATTAAAAGAGGGAATAACATATTTTATAAAGTTAATACATGATTTGATGTTTTTTAAACAGTGGCTTTAGGCTGGAAGGTGTGGTTGCCGAGGGAGACTTTAAATATTAGGCAACTCAGTAACTCTCTTTAGTTCTCAGTAGTAGGGCTTCGTTACATACAATCTGAGGTAGGAGAGTGGTACTGTCTGAGGTTGATACCTACAAATTGTAGAAACTATTTAACACAAATATGCAGTATACATAGACAAATTGCTATTTCTTTCCCAATTTAAAATTGCCAATCTGTTTGATAGCATTTTATTTAAATATTAGTCATTATGGCATTCCTTACATATTACAGCTCATAACAGATTACAATGAAAGAGTCTGTGATGCTCCACCTCGCCCCAATGCCTACATCCGTTTTATTGAGAAGTCAGCAGAAGAGCTGGATGGGGAAGTAGAATATGATGTAGATGAAGAGGACACAGCCTGGCTGACTATCATCAACAAGAACAGAGTCAAGCAAGGTCTGCCACCCGTGTCTGTTGATACTCTGGAGCTGCTAATGGATAGGCTGGAGAAGGAGTCCTATTTTCAGGTAATGTATTTATTTTCGGTTATAAATTGACTATCACTTTCTCTCTAGTAAAGGAAATAATTGTGTGGACAATCCACAGACTGGAAGTTCTTAACATTTTTGAAAGGTATGTCAAGTCGACTAAGCTACACTTGGCCAGCGTGGTGGACTATGGTTTCAATCCTTATCACACGAGATGAGACACATGCCCAGCAGTGGGAAATTGTGGGTTGATAATGATGATATTTATAATAAGGGAGTGTGCAAGTTAGCATGCAGACCACTGGATCTTGACTAGTTACCAGCAACTCATTCATCAGACATTTATTTATTTAAATAATAAGACATATTAATGATAACCATTAGATATAAAAATAAGTTAACAAATTAAATGTTGCCTTAATTATAGGTTCATCATGTAGAATGCGAACTCGCTGTTTGCACTTTCAAAATTTTTTTCATTGGCGATGTCGGCTATATCAAACGATGAATTATGTGCAGTTTTAAAATCTCCTAAACTAAATATATTATATTTTTTGCAGGCTACTCAAAATGGCCAGCAGACTGCTGCAACTGTTGATGAAGATGCTGTATGTTGCATCTGCATGGACGGTGAATGCCAAAACACAAATGTCATCCTGTTCTGCGATATGTGCAACCTCGCTGTGCACCAGGATTGTTATGGTGTATGTAAATATTGTCATTTAATTTTCGAATATATCAGAATTAACTATAGTATTGCTTGTCAAGTCTAGTTAGCAAACAATTAGAAGGGTCACCTGATGGTAGTCTGTCACTAGGTTCTATGGATATGAACCAGAGGCTAATGCTAAGGGGCAGCTTCCCAGAGAGAGGAGGAGTTCGCAATAAGCAAACACCCACATTTACACTTAATGGATGTTATGTGTTGAGTTTTTCTGAGTCCATACACTAAAATATTCCATTATTATAGGTTCCATACATTCCTGAAGGACAGTGGCTGTGCAGACGATGTTTACAATCACCATCACGTGTTGTCAATTGTGTGCTCTGCCCTAATACAGGAGGTAAGATATTCATTTGTTTAACTAATACATATTATTTTAAAATTCTATATTCAATATTAGCTAGAAAGATATTGATATAAGAGTACACATATAATATGCATTGTTAAATATTTACTACAGAATACTTGTTTATGGTATAACCTAGTATTCTCTAGTTTTGCAGTATTTTTACATTTTCTTCTAAAGTGATAGTCGCCCTCCGACCAGGTGCACTGATGACCTGAAGAAGATAGCGGGAAACCGCTGGATTCTAAGGGCTCAGGACTGGACGGAGTAGCGCCAACTAGGGGAGGCCTATGTCCACCAGTGGACAACTAAAGGCTGATGAATGTATGGACGGAACTTGACTTCTTAGCTGGTCTAGTAACTTAACTGTGTTCAAAGTTCTTGCAATAATATAATAGATTTAAATATCTCCCAAGACATTTCCCACGTAACTTAATTAGAAGTGTCAAAAAACATTGAATTTTGTAAAATATCACGTAGAAAGTATGTTTTCAATTTGCAGGTGCGTTTAAGCAGACAGATCAAGGGACGTGGGCGCATGTTGTGTGTGCTCTGTGGATACCGGAAGTCAGATTTGCTAATACTGTTTTTTTGGAGCCTATAGGTATGTGCAAGATTAATGTGTGAATTTACTTTGTCAGTTAATCATAAATATCGGTTGAGTTGTTTATATATATTTCCATTGTTTATTTATGTGTGTATTATTCCCGAAAATCGGGGAAATCAGGAGCATACTACATCACACTAGTCAGATGGACACAAGAGATATTGATTATTGGTAAACCTACAAATTATATGTTATGAAATTTAAAGAAATGCAAATAAACTTTAATAAAACCAGGTTCGCTAACCAATAGACCAAGAGGCCAGTCAAGTTTTAGTCAACAACTGTATGAAAGATATATTTTTTGAGACGTTATTATTTGCAGTAGGAAACCCATGATGACGAATTTGTTCAAACTAGACAATTTTTACAGTAGCCCCTCGATATTCAGTATAAATTGTTGTCATTAATATTTTATTCAACTTTCTGTAGCACCACCATTTTTTTGTTTTTATTGATTACAGATTCCATAGAGATGATCCCAGCTGCGCGATGGAAACTTCAGTGTATGGTCTGCAAACAAAGAGGGGCGGGTGCATGCATTCAATGCCACAGAAGTAACTGTTATTCAGCCTTCCACGTCACTTGTGCTCAGCAGGCTGGGTTAGTTACTTTTCTTACTAACTTATGCCCGTGACTTCGTCTGTGTGGACAGTATAAAAAGTATCCTATATGATAATTCAGGTTATCAAATACTTGTGTGCTAAATTTCATCTAAATCAGTTTAGCCGTTTTTTGTGTGTAACTCCGTAACTCTGTTCCAATGAATTTTGATAAAGGTATCTCTCAGTTCTTTTGTTAATATTGTTTTAGGTTATACATGAAAATGGAAGCAGCTGGATCTGGCCGAGACCCAAGTCAACCAGTGCAGGTTGCAAAAATGGCGTACTGCGATGCACACACGCCCGCGCACATTTTACAGGTAGATGTTAGAAAATAAATAACAATTTAAATAGCAATTTCAAATACCAATAAACACACTGCATAAAAAAGATGAGGAATTTTGAGAGGAGATGAAAAGTCTTTTGATACAAACAAATTTAGTAACAATACAATCTGTCACAAACAAATTTGTTGTTGTCTGCGTCAAACGAGCGTATTTGGGACGACCACATGGTCGACGACCTATCGGACGTCCTAATTATCGTTGGTCAGACAGAGTTGAGACTGATCTGCGCGAACTTCAACCCAGGAACTGGAAAGAGATTACACAGTTCCCGGACAGACCCGGAAGACACCAAGAGTGTTGTTAATTTGAAGCTGAACAAATAGAATAGATATTTTATGTCAAAAGTATTTTTTCTAGAAAAAATGTTATTAAAAAATCAATATATATGTTTGAAGGTTAACAGTATTGTAATTTGTAAAATGTTTTTTTTAATTATTATTAATTAGCAAGTTGTATTCAGGAAAGGCGTGCGCTTGAATCGGAGGGTGATTCAAAATCAACGGATTTGTCTGCTATTAGACAGAAAGGCAGAGACAAAATTAAACAGGTAACATTATTAGATTAAATCTTTTTACATTTTATATAGAATTCCGACGTGACTATGCGATAGATCATGTGAATGTAGAAAAGTTGAAATTAGATTTGAAGAAATTGTTTAACTATTGTGAACGTTACGGGTCAGGCCCGGCGCGTGCTCGCGATGAAGCGCACGTGGGCGCCGGTGGTGCTGGTGCCGACGCTGCCGGCGGAGCGCGTGGCGGACGTGGCGCAGCTGGCGCGAGGCCCGCCCGCCGCGCGCGCGCACCTCATGAAGCGCCTGCTCGCTTATTGGACGCTCAAGCGACACAGCCGCAACGGAGTGCCGCTGCTGCGCAGGCTGCAGAGTCTTACTAGTCACCATGGTGAGTGCGAGCGTGTATATGGAAAAGTTGTAGAGAGGGCGGGGCGTATGTCCGGTGACGTCACAGCTGGGGGCGCATAACTACAGAAGCACATGCTCGTCTACTGAAAGAACCCAAACCCAGGTTACACAGAAACCTTCTCAATCTTCAGTAGACAGATTCAATATTTGATTGAAATTGTGTCTTGTTTTAGGTAGCAGAGGAATTCAAGACGGTACTGTCAATGTACGCGAACTATGTAACCAACTCAAATACTGGCAGAGAATACGACAAGATCTGGAAAGAGCTAGGTGAGTTTATACAACGTCTAACATAAATATCAGTTGTATGTAAAAGTGGAATAATTAAAAACGAGGCAACAATCTTAGTCCTCAGAAGTAGCGACGCATCTATTTACAATCTTAAGTAAGACAGCGATCGTATGTAGGTTTGAGTATGGATGTTTATGCGTTGCAGATAACACTTAACATCAGGTGATCAATAACGTAAATAAAAAATACACGTGAAAAAACTCTTTATAAATTTTCATTAAAGTGTTCTCAGTCTGTTTTTGTTATGGGTGTATATATGTGCGTATGTGAGTGCGTGTAAGTCCGTGGGCCTGTGTACGTGCTTTTGTATGCGTGCATATGTGTGTGCATGTAACGTTCTTGGAACAGAAAATTAATGTGTGGCTGTAAGTTTGAATTTGAAGTGTTTGTAATCCAATCTTACACATATGTTGTTTGTGTTTTAAAATTTTTTCTGCCTCAGGTTACTGTGCGAGCTAGTTCGCAAACGAGAACGTCTAAAAGCCGAATATACGCGAGTGTGGGAGCGATGCGTGCTGCACAACTTAAGACCCGAGAGAGCAGCTCTACACAAGCTGCTGCGTTTACTGCGCCAGAAGGACCACAGCGATGTATTCTGCGAACCTGTCGATTTGCAAGAGGTATGGATTGATATCTGATAATTAGCAATTTATCTGTCCACTTTTGGTCTTGTTACAGGTATATTAAGATACCCATTGATTTTGGTTGGTTTATTATTGTGGATTAAAATTGTTAACAGGTACCAGACTACAGTACAATAGTGAAGAATCCAATGGATCTTAGTACAATGGGCAAGAAACTGGACAGAGGGTGTTACAAGACCATAGACGACGTAGAGGCGGACTTCCAGTTGATGATCGACAACTGTCTTACTTACAACAAGAAGGATACTGTGTTTTATAAGTAAGAATTCATTTGTTGTGTAATTATCATTCATAAAGCTTTTTGTTTAAAAAGGTTAGTAATTATTTAGATCCATACTCATTTGTGTAGGTGCATTCGTTGAAATACATATCAATTGGTGAGTCTCCCTGGACAAATGTTTGTATGATGAACCTAAATAAATAATTTATGTCTGGGTGTAAAGTTATCTATAAAGTGTGTATTAAAATATTTGTTTATTAATTTATGTATATTTGTTTATTTTGTCAGCTCTTTAGTTACTACAATACAGGCTCAGCTTGGTCTGGGATCAGATGGCTGTTTATAAGTTGTCCTAAGATATTTATGTATTTACTTAACTGTTAATGTTTTCATTGACACAAAATAGAGCCAAAAATACGTTTACATCGTACATTGCACATATATACATACATATATATGTATTATGTGGTAAAATAACTGATTTAAAATTTGTCAAGAGTGAAGTACTCTGTCATCAGTTTTACATGCGTTGTGAAAATTCTCCTTTAAGTATAATGCAGATATAAATTATACGTTACATTCGTCCTCAGGGCAGGCGTGAAGATGCGGGAACAGTGTGCGCCCATATTCCTGTCGGCGCGTCGCGACGTACGCGCGGCGGGGCTGGGTGGCGTGGCGGGCGCGGGGGGCGCCAGCGCGCCCGAGCCGCCTACACCACCCTCGCCGCCCGCGGCCCCTGCACTCCCCGCGTCACTGGCGTCCGTCGCCCGCCGCCGACGTAGCGTCGACACGCGTGCCGGCACACGCTCTAGTAGTGACAGCGAGCATATGCCATGTGAGTGTTTTTTTTTTTAATTTTCGGGCCCACGCAGCCTCGCATGCCTTTACGCGTCCTAGTAAATACAGCGAGCTAACGCCATATGAGGATTTTTTGTTTCTTTTGTTGGAAAGAAGAGGTAAACGAGCATTCAGGCCACCTGGTGTCGAGTGGTCCCTGCAAGTAAAGAAATTGCAAACGAGTATGCAGGACATGTCCAGGTAAAAATCTGTGGTAATGCAGGTATTTACCTCTATCGGGAAGGTTTTGTATTGTAACGATTAATATACCTCATTATTAGATAATAAAGTCTAGTCTTGGTCTAATAGAAAATATTATCTAACTTATTATAAGGCAAGTTTTATTTCTTAAAAAGTTTTGAAAACCAAAGTAAATAAAATTCAATTTTCTTGACGAACTATGTACATACTTTTTTTGCAGTAACACGGTCTGAGCGTGCAGTATCAGTCGCCCGCAGCGAGCGTCGCTTGTCGAGCGTGCATAAAAGCGAAAAATCTGAAGATGAAAATACCGTAAGTATACTATACAATGCCAAATTATTCGATCCCCACCCAGAACAAATGTTTGTGTTATAAATACGAACATTTATTCTGTGTCTGGGTTTATTGTTATTCTATATAAATAGATATGTATTTAAAATGTATTTATTTATGTTTATCAATTGCCTGGGTAACCAGGCACTGTCTAATTTGGGATCAGGCCATGTGTGAGTTGTGACAAGATATTTATTTGTTATTTCTATTATTATTTTCTATGACTTTGTGTGATATTTATAAATACTAATTTTGAAATTTGTTACTAAGTTACATAATTATATTTTGTTGTGCCCATAAAGAATACATATTTGTATTTGCATCATAGTTGCTATACACCAAATGTTTAAATATTAAATAAATATTATAAATATTAACTGAAGTAATTGTGTAATTATATAAATGTTGAGTTAAATATCTCAACTATTTTATTAATCGTTCGTTCGTGAACTGTATGCTTTGTAATATATTTATTTATTTACATGCAATCAGGATGACGATATTGTCAGCAGATTCCCCTCTAAGCTTTCCATCAAAAAGGTATTTTATTTCATGGAACTTGTCTGTATTTCATTAAGGTATTACGAGTGTAGTGTATAAAAGTGTGATTAGTGTTTTGGTGTAATGAATAATGACACTGACTGCTAAGCCGAAATTGTGGGTTCGAATATCACCTAGGACAAACGAGCGTGCAGGCCACCTGGTGTTAAGTTATCACTGCAACCCAAGGACATCCACACTTGCAATTTTAGGCAGTATCTTAGTCCTACCTGTGATCGCAAATAGACGAGTTATTACTTCTGAGGACTAAGACGGTCGCCTCGTATTTAGTTAACTCCGGCAACCACACCCTCACCGAAACACAATAAATTGCTTTACGGTAGAGTTGGGTGTGGCGGTGGTACTTCCTCGGACGGCAGCCTCTCATCTACCAAATGTATTGTTTTTCCTACAGCGCGATGAATCACCAGTACCTCAGAAAGCGAAAGTGCAAAGAAATTGGTGGAGAGGGCGGGGCAGGGGGAGGGGTCGCCGCGGACGGCGGGGCAGGGGGCGGCTCGCTCTGAACCCTACGAGACCTCCGCGGGACAATGGTTCGTACCGTAGCATTAAAAGTAATAAAGAAAACATTTATTTTATAACGCTTCACACTCACAACCCCACAGTAGGATTCTAGAACCCTGTGTCGTGGGTACCATGGACACACACAGAGACATTTACACTAACACCCAGACCGAGAACATAAATCTAAATTCATCATGCGGGTCGTCAAAGTTTCGTCGTCGTTGTCTTGTCTTTTTTTTGTAAATATATACTTATATAGATAACAATAAACCCAGGTATTAATTATAAGTATGTATTTACAAAAAAAAGTATTTACCTATGTATGTTTATCAGTTATCTGGTTAACATAGCACAAGCTTTGCCTAGTTTGGAATCAGATGGCCGTGTGTGTGTTGTCATAAGATATTTATTTATACTGAGATATTTATTATTTAACGATTTGATTACAGACACAGCTACCTCAGACTCGGAGACACCGATACCACCGCCGCCCACTAAAGCTGTGGAGCGGACTCAGAAGTTGGCTACACCTGAGAAATCGCCAACAAAACATTCAGAGTCTACGAGTCCAGGTAACTTATATTAGTCATGTAAAAGCAAAAAGCAAGATCCATTCACAAAAAATTATAGTAATTCAAAGAAAACTGTTTTTATGACCATTGGATTGAATATTGTTTTGTGACAAAAATATACAGTCAGTCCTCGTACTTACGGCTTGTTAGGTTCTCGAAATACGCGACGTAAAATCGAAACGACGTAAGTGGAGACATATTTTTTCATAATGTTTACATGTAAGGGCTAGACGCGCGACAAGTGAATTTTCCTATGCCGGAAATCGAAACAATTGACGTATGCTTGATGAATAGTGTCTAAACATTGTTCGACGTAACTTGAAACGACGTAAGTCGAGGACTGCCTGTACCAGATATTTTTTTTGTCATTTATGCGACAGATTTATGGCGGCATAATTATGTGACTGAATCATATTCAACTGAATTTCTTTATTTTTCTATTTCTTTATATTACAGGTCTCGGTCTTCTGGGCGGATTGCGAAAACCGACGCTATTGATACCGCCGAGCGCTGTAACCACACCGCCGAAGAGTTTTGGATCCGACGGTAAGCTGGCAAATTGGCAAATATACATGTGTATATGTATACCTATGTATAACCTTAAATATCAATTTTCTAGAAAGTCAGAAAATCCTTACTTTAGAAAAGAATTTTTAAATTAGTTCTTTACACATACTGCTTTAAAAATTGGTAGACATTCCGTAGTACTGTAATTTACTAGCCTCTTGGTCGGTGGTTAGCGAACCTGACTGCTAAACAGGACGGCGTGGGTTCGATTCCCACCCAGGACAAATGTTTATGTGATAGGCATAATATTTGGTCTGTATTTATGTATTTAAAAAAAATTTAATGTATGTCTATCAGTTGTCTGATTACTATAGCACAGGCTCTGCCTAATTTAGGATCAGATGACTGTGTGTGAGTTGATATTTAAAAATAAAAAAAAATACTTTTCAGCGACACTACCGACGTTATCGGCGAGTTTGGGTCGGACGTTGGAGACGTCGCCGAGGAAGAAAGGGCGGGGAAGACCACGGAAGCACGACAAGGACAAAGCTCAGGCGTCTCCTGATCTGTTTGGGTAATTATTAAATAATTCAGTTGACGAACAAGATTTTTTCCAATAAAATAGTTATTAATGCACTTATGATTAGGATATATTGTAAAGAGCTAACACCCTTTTCAATGCTAAAAGGTAGCGGTGCATCAAGTGTGTTTCGTACCATTAGGTTTATTTAAAATTTTTACCACCACCACAATTGAAATACCACCCCCACACCGTATTCTACCGTATAGCAATTTATTGTGTTTCGGAAAGGGGGTGTGGATGCCGGAGTTCACTAAATACGAGGCAACCATCTTAGTCCTCAGAAGTAGCAACGCATCTATTAACGATCTCAAGTAGGACTAAGGTATTGCCCGAGATTGCATATGGAGTGACCACGTAACAACAGGTGGCATGCTCATTTGCCACTTATATTTAATAAAAAAAAATATTGACAAATTATAGTTGCGTGCTGGGATGGAACACGGACCCACTACACAGAACGGTAGGCCGAAATTTAACTCTGGTAGTGCAATACCAGACATTGACATGTAACGTCGTTTGTTCCAGTCGAGCGTTGACCGGAGAGAACAAGCCGGTGACGCCGGTGCCTGCGTCCTTCCTGCAGTACCGCGGGCCCCCTGGAGAGGTTGGCTCTGATAGCGATCTGGCGCTTTCCAGGTCAATTATACAAAGCCTTACATAAGTTCTTAGATACACACATACCTACACACATATTATTAGTATACTCATAGTCAAACAAACTCTAACATCTAAATTCACACTCACACTAGAACACCCAGACAGAGAACAGAAATCTAAATTCATCATTTAAACTTCTGTCCCGAATCGTACTCAGGACTCTACAAATGGTGGACCGGCATAGTAACCACTACAACACACCTTTGCATTGAGTGTATAGACAATGTTTCCTAGGTATTATAGTAATTTTACTGATTTCGCTTAACAAATTGTTGCAGGTCGTCGAGTAGCACTTCAGTGTGGTCGCAGTCGTGTTCGTCGTGTACGCACTACGACGACGACAACGCCTCGGACCGCTCGTGTTCGTTCAGCTCTAGCGATGGGTAATGTCATAATTTAGATACAGTCAGTTTTTCTTCATATACCACAAACATAATCTATTGAAATTAATCAAAAGTGGCAATTCCCATACAAAATTACCAATTTCGATTTTTTTATGGAAAGTTTCTCTTTACGTTTTTATAATTATTTCTAAACCAACTCTGTATTAAAATAAACAAAAAATAAATAAAAATGGTACGCGTTTTCATTTCATCTATTAACATAATTATTGTCGACAGATTACAGAAAGGGGAGGTTAGCAATAATGTTAGTTAAATTATTTCATCACCCGACACTGCCGAGGGTCTATTTATTGGGTTAAAAGCTAGTGGTTTACTTATAACCGCTTTTATGGATTAAGCCTTGATCCTAATCATATAAATATTGCTGATTAATCGCAATATCTCAATGAAATAAAAGTACAAACTTTTCACCCTAAGATTGACAATTAAACGGTCTAAAATTCTTATAAAGGTAACTTTTCGGTCCTCAGTTCGAGCTACAATGACACTATGGAGTCTGCGGTGGAGGGCGGAGGCGCCGCGCCGCGACGTTACCGGCGCGCAGCCAGACGACGCTCCGACGCGGAGACGCCTGTTACGCCTGTCAAGGTACCCGTGTCGTTGTCACTCGACCGACAAGGAGCGCGCACGCTTTTTTGAAAGTACAGTGGTTGCGTGCGTACGTTTGTATGTGTACAAATGCATGTTTTTGTGTTTGTATGTGTGTGTGATTCTTCATTTCAAATTACATTTGCTGTATTGCACCTGACTATGTTAACTATTTAAAAACAGGGCCGAGGGACGCGATCTTCAACGTCGAAGACACCAGTGAAGGCGGCACATTCCGATATACAACTAGAACCGTTGCAGCTAGTGTGGGCCAAATGCAGGTAAAAACTTCAATCTGTGAATGAAGCTATGCTATTTGTTGTTTGAAGAGCTCATTATAATGGACAATAGTCCAATGGTCGCAAAAATGTTACACTATAATACAGCACATTACTATTAACCACAGTATTTTTTTTATAAAAAGTTTTAATAAAAATTAATATGACTATGTTTGGTCACAATTTTGATTATTTCGTCAAAACGAGTTAATGCAAATTTTTTCTTGGGTAAAAATATTGTACGTATAAATGAGCAGCAAACATTCTAAATTACGCAAAAAAAATTCTGACCCAAAAAATATCTTTCACAGAGGCTATCCCTGGTACCCAGCGTTAATTATCGATCCGAAAATGCCAAAAGGCTTCATATACAACGGCGTACCCCTTCCCGTGCCACCGCAAGACGTGTTAAATCTAAAAAAGAATCATTCGCACGAACCAGTCCTGTATTTAGTACTGTTCTTCGACGTGAAACGGACGTGGCAATGGTTACCACCTAACAAGTTGGAGGTGTTGGGAACTGATAAGAGCGTGGACCAAGCGAAACTCGTCGAATCTAGGAAACCCACTGAGAGGAAAGCGGTGAAGAAGGCGTACGGTGATGCTATGCAGTTCAGAAAGCAAGTGGACGGAGTGGATAAATGACACAGGTGACTAAAAATTTACGTTATTATTGCTGCTAGGGTATTTATTTAGCAAGAATATGTAATGAGAGATATGAACGAGTTCTACAATGTCATACTACACTATCAAGCTAAAGATGTATAGCGATTTTAAAGGAGTACTAGGAGAATGTATTCCCTCTGCTTTTTCCTCTCTGTCAACAAAAGAGCACCTTAATTCGTTGAACTGACTAACTTATTTAATTACTACTAATTTATTTAATTATTACAATACCCTGTAATTAATAAAACAATTTCATTTCAAACGGCTATGTTAAGACATTGCGAGTCTCATTCGAGCCCCTTACTACTGAGCTTTTGCAATTAATCTATGTTTTGTATTGGTACACTGGACAATGCTAGATATAATTTACTTGGTCTAATATTTTATAACTAAGTTTAGTAGTATTAGTGGAGTACTTTAATATTATTAATAGAGAGAAAAAATGTCAATCTAAAACGGTACCACGCAAACTATACCTCGATAGGCGTGTTTTAAAAAAGTGAGTCTCGAGTGTTATTTTATTCAAGAACTTTCATTTGGTATGACAATTCATTCAAAAATGAAATCATAAGATCACTAGACCAATTGTTCTTTGTCGATGCCAACAATATAAAATTTATATGTTTATTAATATTTTACAGGTTTAGATATCGGTCCAGAAGACCGATGAGAAACAAACCCTTCACATTCGGACACTTCTCTAATATGCACTTACGGGCACAGGATTCGTCGGATTCTAGCGATTGAACGTCGACTGCTTCGAATTCAGGCTATATTTATTATAATAAAATTACAAATAAGGGCAAATAATGGGAGAGTATCGGTTTCCGTTGAAGTTAGTGAACAGTCTTTTTTTTACGCCAATACAAGTTGGAAAAGGGCTAATCTCCATGCGGGAGGGGGGTGGTGAATGGTCACTGCGGCCGTCCGCAGTGGGTATGTGGGACTCACGTCTAGAACTACGTGCCTACCCACTAAACACCACCTCAAGGTGTTGGCCTTGACCCTTAAGGTCTCTAAGCCTTCATCGGAAGCGCTCCCCTCTTGGGTGATCCAGAGGGTGCTAGCGGAGCTTTCTAGGGAGCATCCGCTGAACATCATCAAATATTTATTTAGAATAAGAATACGTACCAGTTACCTGCAGAATTTGTCATATATGTACATGTCTTAGCAACAGTGGTAGCATAATGAATTTGGCTTCCACTTAGAGATATTATAGATTTATCACTTTCTTTTGGGTGTAGGAAAAGGAACTTGCATGCTTGAAATTTTTACTAATAACTTTCTTAAAACGGTATAAGATATAAAATCAGATAATATCAGCGATATAACAATTATATTATTGTAAGTTCGAAAATTAGTGTGATCTTGACCAGTGTTCGAAATATGCCTTATGAACAAGGTTAACATTCAAATTTCTCTGAAGTAACTTTGACCAATAGTAGTTTCCTAGTCTTGTAAATTCTGGTTAAAAATTTGCTAGGAATTTAACTTTTATGTATGCTTTGTTATTAATAGTGCAGGAGAATTGGCATAATTAAATTCATGTGTTTAAAATTTCGGCTTTAAATGTTTTAAAATATTTAATAGGAATTGCAATTAATTAATTATTAATACTAATATTGATTTATTTAACCGCTGGATTCTAAGGGCTCAGGACCGGACGGGGGGCGAAAACTAGGGGAGGCCTATGTCCAGTAGTGGACGACTAAAGCTGATGGATGGTGATGATGATGCATATTTAATACAATGTACCTTTGGCGATAGGAAAACATTATATCTGATTATATCAGATTCAATTTATGATTTTTGTTACTGTTAATCTTACATATAATTTTTGTATAATTATGAATGTAAAAATTAACAAGATTTGTATAAGACACTATTTGTATAATATTATGATATTTATAACCAATTTAGATAAATAAATTGCTAGGCAATACATATAAGTTGTTGTCATAATATTTTTAGTATCTAAAATATTGGTAAATAGGTGTATTGGAAGGGATTAATAATTGTCATAATATTCTAACTTCGGAATCTCCTAGTAAAAACACCGTAAGTAAACCTGTATGAGTGCTTTCCTTTACGTTTTCGCTTACGAAGTTCACCATACTGCAATTGAACAGCGCAGTGACCTGTGGTTTAAACTTCTCTTGTATCTGAGAGGAGATGGGTCTCCTCGGGCACGGGTGCCCAGCAACTGCTGTGCAACTACAGAATAAGGCTCGATGATAATGATAACAGATATCATCTATGTTTAAAATTATAACACTTTTGTAACAAAACACAATATACATTCATAGTCTTGCATCATTAGTCTGGTTGGGATTAAACCCTAAGATCCCTATGGCTTTCTTGTAAAGACTATAACTAAAACTTGTGTTATTTATTATAGATATCAAATTTCTTAGAATAGTTTAAAAAGTTTTATTGTGTGAATCTTGATATTTAATGTTGATCGCGTTTGATGTATGCTTCTTGATCAAAGATGACTTGTTAACTTGTTTTTACTTGTTTAAGAGTGTAACTTTTACATTGTTTGATTAAAATACGAAATGAATAAAAATTATGTTTTATTTTCAACTAGCTTTAGCTTGTCCAAATACTTTCTATAGTTTATTTATCAGGATAGGAGTAGGTATCTTGTTTTTCCATCCTCGAAAAAATTATTAGATCTTTTATCTTCGCCTAACGTTTGAATAGGTTTGCCAATAATACTTATTTATGTCTAGTGAACCGCCCCGGCTTCGCCCGGTGCAATTTAGAAATTAGGATAAGGATTAATACTTTTCATTAACTGTCACGGCAATTCATTGGAATGACAGTGGCGCCTGTCGAAAATTGGTCGTACCAACTCGGAAACCTTCAGAGGCTCATGCACAACAACTTTGCTAAAGATCATCACATGATCAAATGCATAGTTTACGATTCTATAAAGGTCATACAAACAAACATTCATTTTTATATAATAGATATAACACTGGCAATATCAAGAGTAGGCGCGCCAAAATCCCCAATGCGAAAAGTAAATTAAAAAATATGCATAATGAATTATTTTAGTAAACACAAAATCTGTGTTTTAAATAACTTCACAATGAACATGGGTAAAATGCAAAAAGAAAAACTCAATTTGAGTAGACTATATTAAATTAAACAATTAATGTACACTGCTATTAGGATGTTTTCATTAGATTTCTTTACTCGTAATGTTTGTCCCAATGGTAGAGCTGCCCTGGTGTTGGCACTACATTTTTTACTCCTTTGGGCGTGCTGAAACATATAGGTAAAATTGATAGTTTTAGAAATGCAGATGGTAGGTTTGACTGACCAGAGAAGTACCCACGAAACAGCCATTTCGACTGAGGCAATTTATTGTTTCGGAAGGTGTGGTTGCCAGAGTACACTAAATAATCAGAAGTAGCAATATAGCAGTATGTCTGGTACTGATTGAGGTTGACTATGGATGTTTTTTTTCACTTTTAAAATACAGTTTAGTTTCCATATATAATTAGTCTACGGACACAAGTATTATAAAATGTAACTTTTTATTTTAATGCTTATTTTTACAATAAAAGTTAGGTTGTATGTCAATTAAAATATAGACAATCAGAAATTATTAATTGAATTGTGTGTAATTGGTTTATACACTTTCCCAGTGTTTGTAAATTATAGTATATCTTAAATGATTTAGTCGGACTTTATAATCTTGCTTTTGAATTCATAAATTAACTGCTTTAAATGAGCTTCTGGTCTGGCCGGTCAGGAAAATTTGACGAAATGGTCAGAGAAAAGTAAGGAAATTATTTACGCATTTGTACTGTATACCTGTATAAGATTTTTGTACTACTTATCAAAAGTAAATAAAAATTTGGGTACTAAATATTCAGTTAAACAACTTACTTTTTATCTGTCGCTTCAGCTAGCAGTTTCTGTGAGAGATCCAAGGGTGGTGCTACCTCACGACGGCCATCACGTGTGTAGTAATAATTGTGTGCATGCCTAGAAAATAGGCATTAATAGTTACCTATTAATTCGTATTGGAAATATTAAAACAAAGAGTACACAAGATAAAGCTATTGCTTTACTGAAAAAAATTAGTAACAAATATATTTAAAAAAATGCAAAAAGGAATGGAACTCATACATCAAGGAAATGTTTGCATGTTTATAATATTTTAACAGTATAATAATTTGTGCAGAAAATCAAAACTTATCTATATTTATTCAATAAATAAACTCTACCGATTTAAAATAATTGTGAACATAATTAAAGAATTTTGATAATATCTTGTTGATCTAAGATATTTGGCAGAAATTGTAAATTTTGTAATATTCTTATTTCGGGTCTTACTTATGTGTAGGCCCATCTGGTATTTGTGGTGGTGGCTGAGATCTCGCAGCTATGAGTGGCTCGAAACGTAAAGCGTTAGTATGCTTCCTCTAAAACAATAAAAACATCAAAGTAGCACCACAACCTTCCATTTAGCAGTCAGGTTTTCTAACCACTACACCAAGACGCCAGTGAATGTATAGTACACATAAGTG
>DWNH01000202.1:0-17669 GCA_018249895.1 Tiana niger
TTTAATTTCCAATTTTTGGATAACGCAGATCCATTTGTTAGTAAGGGCTTAGAAACTATTGTTAGTAAATACAATAATAATAATAATAATAATGTCCATTTCGTAGGAATCTTTTAAATAAAACTTATTTTTACATGCTAGTACCTCAGTACACTCGAACTTAACACGACTTATACCTACAGCTCAATCAGCTATTTTAAGTTTTATATTCAGTACCTACTGAATTTCGCAAGATAAATCGAATATTACCACCTTGCGTAGACATCACAATGAAATACTAAGTACTGAAATAGTGAGTGTTGCCTAAATGTGTTTTGAATGAGTAATTATTGCGAGGTAATCGTGCGGAAAGGATATGCAAGGCGTGGTTCGTTTAGTACGTTAGTTGATAGTACGCCAAGTTTTTCTGACCGCGATAAGTCGTCCGCAACAAAAAAAAAGAAAGCGGTCAGTTTGTTGATCTACTATATTAAATTATTGTGATTACCGTTAAACTTTGCGTAACGTTTATGCGTAATAGTTCAAACTGGGGTTTTTATATAGTATTTATTTGGGCATCTGCCCTGTACAAATAAAATAGATAATACAATATTTAAATTAATTTAATTACGTTTTTTGCATATTACTACAACATACTTAGGTACACATATCTACTAAATACGTTTAGGTAAGTTTAATTTAATTATAATATATCTTAAAGTAACTATCACGCTGTGCTAGTGTGTACTGAAAGATACGGGTTAGTGCTGCAACAAAGTTTTTACGATAACGACTGGTATCAATGGCACATGTTTTTCGAAGGGAACGGGAACGAATATTATCTTACAAAGAGAAAATATATAGATTCTTCATATAAAATGTTGTAACTTTTCAAAAACTATAAGCTGTTCACGCTGTGCCTATTTTCTCACTCGCCCTCTCGTTGGCGGGTCGTTATTGATCGTTGTCAATAGCGATACTAAATGCGATAACATAGTACCAGATATCAACAGCTGTAGTGTCGCTAAAACATACTAGATGTCGTGCTACGTAGCCCTTTGTCTATTGTTTTTTAGAAGGTGCTTGAAACCTTAGATGTCATTTGCGGTAATTCGATAATAAATGGTAGAATTTGTGCACTGTTAATAATATTGTTTAAAAATATTTCATGTGTAATTGAACTGAATTATTGTTATTAATTAATTAAATTACTTAATTTGTTCATGTGAATTTAATGTTTAAAATTATTTCATGTTTATTTAAAGTATTTATACTTTTCAGCGATTTTTCGAAAGGTTCGAATAGTTTGGTTAGTACTAGTAGCTTAAAAAAATTAGGTTCTTCGCTCGGGGAGGTATCACGGCCACACCCAATTCTACCGTGAATTGGATGGCCATGGGTTGCAGTGACTATTTAACAGGTAGCCTGCATGCTCGTTTGTTACTTTTATTCAATAAAAAAAATCAAAGTCCTATACAGCTACAGTTTAGGACCTTGATGCGCATGGACCTACTCATACTTGATACACATGAGTACATGAGTATCAAGGAAATAAAACAGCGGTCGAGAGCGAAATTGATTCACTTAACTAGTAATAACGCTGTAGTGAAATAATGATTAGGTTAATTTATACTGCGGTTACACTTTAATGAACAAATTTTCTTAGTGGAGTATTGAGGCTTTCAGCTCTTCTTAACGCACAAAGTAATCTTCTATCGTACGTCAAGATCCCTATACATACATAAAGAGGGTGTGGATGCCGGAGTTTACTAAATACGAGGCGACCATCTTAGCCCTCAGAAGTAGCAATGCAACTGGCCTGCACGCTCGTTTGCTACTTTTATTCAATAAATAAATAAAAAATATTATATTACCTTAATTATTAACTTCCATTTAACTAATTACACTGTACATACGTCATCGAGATGTTTTTTGTCAGGTTCTCAAATATTTGTATTATTAGTCGCTCATTAGCCAGAACATCTGCTTTCTAATCATCGCAAATTCGATTTTTTGCGGTCGTCGAATTAATCCACGATTAGACCTAAACTCTTGTGCAAAAACGCAATATATTCTTAAGGCTGCTGCCTCAAAATTAACGGATGCCAATTAGGACAGTCGACCACAAGGAAACCATAGTGGTCCTGAATCTTTCAATCGGAGATAAACATACCATTGTATAATTAGAATGAACTTAGCACTTATTTGAAATTGTAATTGACATGAAGGCTGTCGCCGCAAATAAAAACAAATGAGCTATTGAATGATTACAGATAGCGTTGTTAAAAGTATCATCGTCAAGTTTTTAATTATTATGTTATATATCTTGGTTATAAAATTATATTTTTATTGTAAATTATTGTTTTTAATTAACAAACTAGAAATATTCGTCAATAATTTACATCTCCGTGTTTTTCCACTGCCTTAGTTCGAATGGTTCATAGGTTGGATAGCTTTAAATGCCTTTCGAACGTTATCGAGAGCGTGGCAAGTCTCCTCACGTCGTTGGTTTTAATAGATGATTTTTTGTTCTCTGCTGTTACACTTGAAACAATTTTACATTTTATTTTTATATTAAACTTTGATTTATCTAGAAACACAGTTGCGGCTTCAATCAAAACTGTGCTTACTAGATAAACCACATTTACACCTAAAATCGTCTTTAATGAAGATAAATATACTTATGAGATATTACTTGATTGCGTAGCACGTTCACACGTGTAGAAAAGGTACATACAGCACTGGCCCTTTGTAAGTATTCCTGGCTCCACCTAATACGTGTTCTGTTAATTAATTTGGACGTCAGCTTACAATACGAAAGTATAGCGTTTTCTAATTACACACAAGTCATAAAGCGTCGAAACTTATTTATGTTTGTAGTTTATGAGGTTTCAAATATATTTTTAATCATGTTTTACCGTAATTATATTTTTATTGCTGAGTGGAACGATCCGCGCTTATCTCACCTGTATATAAAGCACTTATTTGGTAATAATTAATTTAAGTGAATATTTAAATTGACTTCTGAATCAAAGTAATAAAATAATTTAATAATAATAATAATTTCATTTCTGCTCATAATTTTTATTACACTTAAACTATGAAAGTATTATAAACAGAATACAACTACACACTACTTTCTTTTTTCATATTAAATGAGGTAACAATTTGTCACATAAAATATTAATGTTTTCCCTATACCTGTTTGTAATACAAAATAGGAGACATCAATCAATGTCAAGTTCGAGAACGAACGAGCTTTAAGTACATAATTTAGTTCCGTTGATTCTACGATTGCATTCGTCCTCGAAGGTCGAACCCGAGTAAGACAAAACGAGCCCCAACGCTCAATAAAATGTATTATTAGTATACAGTAGCACCTTCCACGGATTGTCACCATTGTTTTCTGAGTACATAAAGAAGTAACAAAGTGTATATGGGGTTGAAATGCGAGCAAATTTCCACTTGTATGGTAGTGAATGACGGAGACAATGGATGTCGCGATAAATAAGTACAAGAAACCTTTTCACGGTTTGACGCCATATTTAAAACGACTGAATCCAAGATTTCCTAGGTCTTGTATTGATCCGCTTTTAAATTCAATGCAAAAAGGGGTTTATTTATCTTTCTTAAGTTTTATCTACACACAGTTATATATACGTTATCGCATATTGGTAATATTTTGTCCGTAAAAAAATATTGCAATTTTATTGTTACATTGTTTAGCATAGAGAAAGTATTCATTAGTTTATAATAAGCATATGTCTACAAGAAAACTGAAGATGACTTACTCACTGTAAAATTACTTATATGTTCCTAATTTGAAAAAAATATTAATAGTTCTAACAAAGTCTCGTTTTTTAATGCGGTTAGCATTATTAGTCAAAACAGAATATAACAAAAAATCAAACACTAGAACCAGACACCACAGAGGATATTTTTAATCCCAGATGTATTCTTGGTCAAGTCCCAGTCCCGTTTAGGAAACCTGTCAATGGGTCCAGTATTGGAATCTCATGTCGCGTGCCTAGTTTGTACTGCGGTGACGAATAGTTTTATTTTATAAAATAAAACAAATATTAAAAACCGGACAAGTGCGAGTCGGAATCTTATAGTTTGCACCACCATAGAAATATTAGGGATAGAAGCATTACCAAAGTTTAGACTTATTTGAACACAAATATGAGATACCTGTGTAGGTATCTAATCCATTATACCTTATAAGTGCACTAATGAAGACATTAAGGATCTTAACAAAGTGATGCAGAATCGATTTTGCATTAACATTTTACTAACATAAATAAAACATAAAATAAATTTACCTTTTGGCCAGTTAAATATTATTTTAAATTAATTCTACCCGAACTCATTCTACTTACATTAAAACGGTATGTAATTCATAAAAACATCAATGCTTTTATGTGTATTAAAAGTAAATAAACTAAATAAAACTGGTCAAGTGCGAGTTGCAATGTTACATAAGGATTTCGCAACATCATACAAATTGATTAAGGTTATTTTGTATTTGCACACGCCTGAACGTTGACTCTAGCACTCATTACTATTCAAATGGTTCAGGCGTGTAACGATCGTGTAAAGAAACTTTTAAATCGTTTCACCCTCGACACATGCAGTATGTATGTATTTTATACCATATATATTCCATGGTTGTAAATTTGCTAAACTGTAGCAGTAAAGCTATACTAATAAATAACACTTAGAATTGCATAAGACAGTATTAAGTATATAATTCGTAAGATAAAATTATACTAGTTTTGTGTATTTTAATATTTAGTTCAATCCATATTTACTATGCATGGTGTACTAATTTTTGAATTCAAAAACATAAAGATAATAAAAGTACATAATTATTTTCTATTTTATTAAGTCTATTATTAATTTAATTTTTACTTTTAGAGTATGTATTCAGTATATAATTATATGTACGCATGTATGTATATAGACGTTGTATTAATATTGTTAAGGATTAGATGGTATTGAATTTAACACATGTTTCTTTAACATTAGGGTATCGTAATTGACAATGTTGTATTTGGAGTCTGCTCTTTAAGAATCCATTAAATTTACTTAAACACAACAATTTGATGAGTAGTAATATCGAGCGTTAACAAAGAGCGTTACTTTGCTATAAATAAATAATTAGTGCCTAATAATCTAAGCAGAATATTTCAAATCTAAATAACTTTTACTAATTTACGTATGTACATAATGTACGTGCCGGACAATAGATGGTAGTACATGTATGTACACAAAAAAACGGGATACGATTAACATTAGGAAAAAAATAAATGATCTAAAATGCGCTAGGTACTAGAAAACTGGCAGCACTGACCCTCTGTAGGCAATATTGCTATGTTAAATCGAAAGGCCCTTTGTGGACTGTTTCCAAATATTGCGCTATTTTCATAAAAACGAAAAAATGAGAATTGAAACCAATTCTCATTTCTATTCAATCATTGAAACCAATTATAAGATTTCAAAAATTGAAGAAATTACAGTAGAAAATGACATATAAATATGTTAGCATTTAAATTACCTACTAAGTTATTAGACTTGGAATTTTAACATAGTTCATAGTAAAAAAGAGAGCTTCCTAAACATAAACTTTTTAAATCTCAGTACCTAATAATTAGATAACTGTTCTTTTACTACTACTTTACTCTTACTTTACTTACTACTCATACTTACTATCTGTGGAAACTTTTAATTGGCCTTCTAATATTGTGATTCTCATATTAATATTCTTTTTATAAATTGTAAGTTTTCCTAAAATTGTAAAATAAAATAAAATAAAATAAAATAGAAGTAAACCAATAGTTTAGATTAAAACGTTTTATTCATTAATAACTGCAGTTACGAGAAACATTTTAATTATACGTAGAACTATACAACTCAGCGCCTGCTACATAAAATAGGCAAGTTACAACGCCAATAAATTGCTGGTATTACACGCAATGAAAGTGGCACAGTGAGTGGACAAGTCATTACCGATACATGAAAATCAACTTACTATACTTATAACTTATTAAACATATTTATTGTTGCTACTGTCTGCAATTTATAGTGACGATAAATTGTTACAAGTCACACAATTTCGTATAATTTACGTCCCGCGGAGCTCCATTATTCGTTAGCTTAGCACACTTACGAGTATACCAAATAAATCACATGAATTTTTCATGGCCAATCTATTTTCACCGAACGTTGTTTATGTGCTCTGCATTACATGCATTTAAATTGGATTTTAAGCTTTATCGTTAACTGTTTTGTAATAGACGAAGTTATAAGCTGCTTTTACAGAAATGTTTCTAAAAATTCTAGTAACATTGACACAGTAACCTTTATTAATATCGAAGAATTACAATTTATGAATTTTGCGTTAGAAAAGAATTTACTATTTCCTTAAAAACGACTAAATAATCAATTAAAGTTTTTCGACAAATATTTACATCGTACGAAGTATAACTTATTTTAATCATAGATATATAGTTAAATATGGAGTCACTGGAGTAGCTAGCCTACTAGGCAATGATTGTCTAGTCAGCCAGATATCTTGGAATTTCCACCTTGCCCTCCTGTGGAACAGGGTTTGAGTTTCAAAATCATCTTACATATTTCTTTACTGTGCGAATATTAGAAATTACTTGATTTTTTGATATTTTGATTTTGAAGTACATAAACAAATTTTAGATATTACAGGGTAAATAACTTAAAAGCCATTGACGACTCGTATTCTGTAGTGGTTACCATGCCAGTCCTCCATGCGAAGTCTATATTAGAACACATTTGAGAAATCTTATGCAAATTTGTAGTTGTACAAAAGTGTTTGCAAGAAAATGTAGAACAGTAGAACGTGTCTCACTGACCTTAGCCTATAGATCTGTTGTTAAAAACTGTCTGTCTTAAAAGCTGACTCTAAAAACTATATTTACGTCTCTAAACAACTTAATAGTCTGTGCTAGCTTAGTTTCCATGAAAAAAAAAATTAGATCCCTTGGAAATAGTAGTCTACATTTAAAAACATTGGCGTCCAAATATTGTTCGCGACTACATCCTTGTGAATTTTTTAAAAACAGAAACAGTAGATAAATATCTGAGTCTTAAGAATATAACGTTAGGTTATTGTGAAGTATCCCTTAAAATCGCTGAAAGTTTCCACAAAATTCGTTCAAAAGTTTCGGAAACTATTTGCGGCAAAAAAGAAAACAGATAGACATAAACACAGAAATTCTAAAGGTATCACTGGTATTTAGGTTATAACTACATATATCGTTTTTAATTGTTGGTTTGAAAGTTAATATTCAGAGATCTCAATATAATCGTATATTTATTTATAAAATAACTAGTTTTCATTAAAAACATTGATGGCTTTACACTTCCAGTTCGCATTTCACTAGGAAATCCTGTCTCCTACCTAAAAAAAATTGTCTTTACAAATACGTCACAAGGAAGCATTTTTATTTTCCTAAAGAAGTGTTATCGGTTTATTTATTGTATTTTATGCGTCCGAAACAAAAAGTGAAGTACATATGTGTAATATTGTTAATATGCAGTGATAAAATCAAATAGGCATGTATCTGCGTTAAAAGTACTGCTTCCTGTTTAACAAAAACTACAGTTGTATCGAGTTTCAGCTGGCTAAATGGTTTCTCGGAGTTTCACACAACTGAATTATGTGAATTATTCTCATTTAATTTAACTGTGTCAATTTAATTATATAAATTATTTTTATATAATTCTCTATCAAGCTGAAGCGCGCTGCAGACTGTGTAAAGTAATTGTAACTGATTTTAAAGGAGTACCGATAGTTTTTTTCCGCCGGCTTTTTTCTCCCGGTCAACAACAGCTATAAGAACGCCAAAGCCTGAACTCATTGATTTTTTGACTTTCATTAAGTGTGTGAAAATACCTTGTAATGAATAAAACAATTTCATTTCATTTAATTTCGTATAATGTAATTTAATTGTGTCAATATATCGGATTAAATTATGAGAAATGAACGAGTTAAATGGTTTATATTTATTGATGTCATAATTAACAATCTTTTAATAATTAAATAACATATTCAAACAAGTAACAGAACATTTTGAAACAAAATTTTTACAAGTGACAATGCATGTAAATTTCTGTAAAAATCTAACGGCGTCCGTTGAAGTCTTATTCACTGGTCTTTATTATAAATGATATGAAACGATTTTAGTTGGCTAAACCACTGGAAGTCCTATTTAATATTAATTCTGAAAGGTATTCTATTAACATTTTATTAGAATTTTATATTAACATTTCAAATGTGATTTTTATAATGTAATACTGAATTATTAACAAATAACAATATAAATGATAGTTCAAGTGTATTATTACTCTTTTATCCAAAAAATCTTGGCATAGGAAATCTTTTTATATGTAGTTTTTTATGCTATGATAAAAAAAACAAGTTCAAGTCAAAAGCCAACCAATGCCAATGCTAGAAACTGAGTTGGTCATAAATTAATTAGTTATTGCGAGATTCGAGAGGTTTCTCAACTTTTTCATATAGTTGGGCGTCGTAGAGGTCGGTTTAGAGGGTTGAGCCACGTGCCCGTCTGCGGGCCAGCAGATGTCTTGTGACACCTGCCCTTGCCACTTCACCCATCACTGTCTATTCCATTGCGATCTATATATGCTCATCCTTATCTAAATGTGCTTATTTTTATATAATTTATACAAAGTTACGGTAACTAGAATGGGCCTGTGGCGGTGGTAATGGTCAGACTACTCGTACCTCAGCTGTTTTAATTGCATAAGTAAGCACCAGTTATTGTACCTGTTTCGATAATCTCTATCATTTATTTTGACATGACAATTTAGACTGATAAAACTTTCACGACAGTTTTGATAGTATGATTGTTGATCGATGAACTACATTTTAAATCAAACACATCGAAATGAAGAGTATGATTTCTTCAACAGATTATACAAGCACAATTGTATGCATTGTAAACAAATGTATGTATTAATATTAGTTATCAATAATTATATTTGTATTCATGATAACTGAAATACCGGCTGACTCACGTGTATTTTTCGGGTTTGTAATTTTATAATTTAATAATAATAAACAAAACAATTTTATAATAATAAACACTTACGATACATTTTATTTAAAGCAAATAACTTGACTATCTTTTGGTGACAACTATGTAGGTACCATAACTTAATAATTAGATGTTTTGCGAATTCGTTAACTGAATGTAGTGATCGACTCTTGTTTACGACGGGTCTTCGCACTGGGCAGGTGCAACTCTTATTCCATTAAAATTTAATACAGATGTCGCGTGCGCCGTCTTTTTACCTCACGGTGCCCCATTATAATTAAAGAATATTATTTTGTCGTAAAACTCTGGCAGGATGAGATTGCTCGCGACCGCCACGCGCCGTACCATTTTATTAGCAGACGCATGATTGTCGTAAAGACACACCAAGTAAGTATCGCTGCACCTTAGAAGTCGTGCGACCAAAATCCTTTTCAAGTAGATATTAACGCTTGCTTTAATGTACTATGATAGTATTTCTACGATGTAAATTTAATTGAATCGAATATTAAGGTTTAATGAACGACTACTTGCCAATTATGATTAGATAATATTGTACCAATTTATTATGGACAACACATTTTAACTTAAAATTACTTTTTCATGACTTTATTCAGAATATACTATGATACTTTATTTATTTTTTATTACATTGACGGTGGTGTCACACTTTTTAGGTATTTTCAAACAAACTCTAGAAAACAATTGAAATATTTTTCTAACAGTTTTTGTAAACTAGAAACTCTATCAGCTTTGGTTGACGACTGTGTATCTACACGAAAATACGACTTGAGATTATGTCGTGCCGTAACGTTTTCGTTACGAAGTCGCTACGTTTTTTTACGAAAATCGTGCGACGGAACCCAACGAATATTATGTTATTATCACATTTTTATCTCACTACCCAAATTGCTTATGGAACATAAAATTCAGTATCACATTTTAAGTACGTATCTTGCGTATAAGCCACGCAATGATATTTATATTTGCGGGGCCAAGTTATGTGATTGGTTGTCTTACCCGTCTTTTACGTATTCATGCTGAAATGTAATTAGCTTTATTAAATTTATGAATTAATTATAAAACAAGTACATTACTTATTTAAAGTTTTAATGTAATTGCAAAGGCACTTTTTAGCATTTTGTGTGGCGAGGGTGAATATGCAATTTTATTACTAAAGGCCTGCTAGCTATCTAGATGTACTGGCCCTTATACATCACAGGCTGCACCTTTGAATTGTCTTTGCAGAATCAAAGGTATTCGCTGGAAAGATTGATAAAGTATAATATTGTATCAATGAAAATAAAATATAGAAATCAAACAGTAAAAATTAAGGGTGAGTCAAACAATCGCATACTAAGGTTTCTCTACCACAGCAATTATAATTAACGGTATTGTTATAAGAAAATGCGGTAACATCCGAGACTCCTCGAATCGTCTAGCCCTGTATTAAATGTCGATGTCTACGAATGTAACACTTGCCAGCTTCTATTGCGGGCCTGTTATGTAGTATAGGTATAATAAACTACGGAAGTTTCACAGCCTTATTGTTCTTGTGGCTTGTGCGTGATGTATGTATATACATATGTACGTATATATATAGGTAATTGGTTGATTTGTTTTGATCTAAATATTTTTGATACCACTCACACATGTTTGTGAAAATAAATAATTTTGTTTTTGTCATCTTAGTCTACATCTTAGAAGACTAAGGCCTAAACAAAGTAAGGAAGAAAAAATGGGAAACAAAAAGCAGTAGCTACAAAAAAGAAAGACACTCACGAAACTAAAAAGGAGTATATAGATAAAAAGATGTAGCTTAATACGAGTACTATATTTCATCAAAATGAACTTAGCCACACAAAGCTTACAAAACTATACTGCGTAATAACATATAAAATCTTCGTAATCATTACGTACTGATCTTTTATTTATGATGGATATGTATCTATAGTTCCAGTATAGATTCCGTTGACTGTCATTGATTTAAATGTGTATGAAGGCGAGCATTTTCCCGCGCTGCGCAGGCGCCGCGGGCCGCGCACCGCCCCCCATTGTACCCCACAATGCCTCGTACTTCACACTAACGAGCGCTCCAAGCAAACCAGACACATTTGTAAAAACCACAATAAGCGTTCCATTTCGGCATATTGTTTTGACATATAATAAATATTTGTAAGATTACACCGCGCAGATTGCGGGGCTGATTTTAAAATCGATCGCTTGTTTCCTTTTGTTTGGCCGGCCGGCTATTGTTTTGTAGAGGATGTACGGATGCAGAGGTCGGTAGGCGAGCCCAGTCTGGACCGTGTTACACACGGTTGCGCTCGGCAGCCCGCTCTACCAGCTGTTGGGCCTTATCGATTCGGTAATATCTTCACTCTAAAAACTGCCGAATGTAGAGTAGCCGTAAGCTATCGAATAATCTTAGGCGGGTCGGACCGAGACTAAACACTGTATTTTTTTATTTAATTTTAACTTCTTCGGCGAGTTTACTGGTAGTACTTTTGGTAAAAATTAATTGGCATTCTTCAAAGATCGAGTTAAATAAGACACACATAGTATTTCAACTATGTTCAATTCGTATCAGCACCTCAATAATCTTTTACGACATAAATCACGCCTTTAAGTTTAAAATGATTTGTTTTAAATTCGTAATTTTACAGTATTATCTGTCGATTGTGAAGCATCACGGCCACACCTATTTCTACTGTGATGAACTTTAATGTATTTCGGTAGAAGGGCGTGGTTGCTGATGGATATTATTGTATATACGCGATGACGTACATAGGTGGCCTCTACGTTTATTGGTTACTTCTCTCCTATATAAAAAAACTTTTAAACAAGATACCATCAACAAAAGAAAACAGAGATTACCAACATAACTACTGTTATACTTATTAAAGTGCTTATTTAAAACATTAAGAAATAACGAATTCTGTTAACTACTTAATTTTTATTCATTTTTTTGCTCAATTTTATTTTGGATTTCAATTTATTTTTATTCTATTTCCTGTAATTTTAATTTTAAGTTTCATTATTATTCTACTTTTATTTCATTTTATTTTTGACACTAATCTGTGTTGGTTAAGAAAATGGTACTGACAAATTTTGGACTGGAGTATGTAATAAAGAATTATAACTTAAGAATTATATTATTATAACTTTAAACTCTTAAAATTTTGAACAAGTCTCATTAAGTAGTTTCGGACCTTATTAACAACGCAGACAAACACACAGATAAAAATTCAATTACAGATGGACACTTTGATTTTTTTTAGTGGTAAGATTCTCGATCTTGAAGTATAACGTAGTTGATACATGTAGTTTAAGTTGGGCGTAACAATGGCCTCTGTTATAATTTTGTATCGGATTTCTTAGTAATAAAAGTATTTAGGAGGTAACACGTGACGACAGGCGCTGGGGGCCACTGTCGGGTGTGCAAATTATGGCAATTCTGACACCTACGAGGCGCTAACTGGCGTTACCCTGCAATTTGCGGTTCAGATGCGTACATCGTGCTGGCGGCGAAACTAAGTATGTATAGATACGCTGATTGGTGTACAGACAACGAAAATATGTTCGTGCAACTATGTATACGTCGGCTTAGTAATTGCAACTGTTATTGTAATTGTAACTAATAGATGGTAGGCCCGGGGAAGTACCAACGGCACCCAACTCTACCGTAAAGCAATTTTTTGTGTTTCGGAAGAACGGTGTAGTTGCCGGAGTTCAATAAATACGAGGGCACCATCTTAAACCTGAGAAGTAGCACGGCATCTATATATTTGCGATTTCAGGTAAGACCAAAGCACTGCCTTAAGTTGCAAGTGGATGTATGGACATGGGGTTGCATGCATTTTTTAATCTTTATAATATTTTAGTCCGTTTCGGATTTTAAACTTTGGAACTAAATCATAATAAAGTTAAAAAATTAAAATAGCAAACAGATATTCTAGATACTCGATATCGATATCGGGCTTTTACTTATATTTCTCATAAAAGCTTAAGATTGAAGACAAAATAAAGGTTAAAGAGAACATGGTATGGCATTAATGAATGGACCTACCAAACTCAGTTACAATTAACAATAAACACGGGACAGTAAATTATTCAACGATTAAGAATTCATTGAAGAAAATGATAATATATCTATTCGTAAGCGAATCAGATTAAACTTCATTCAGCCACGGAACGTGCCTTGGAAATAAATGTCCTGCAGTTTCTAAGCAGATTAAAGTCAACATTGATATTTCTTCAATGGAAATGCACCCTTATCGTCGATCCTCATTTATATTTGAGATATTTTTAAAACTTCAGGGAAACATGTCCGTAGAACATTCCTTTTTTAGTTGATTCTTAAACATCAATACATAGATTTATGAAAATTATAACTTATGTTTTTGACGATCACATTCAATTGTATTCTATGGATGGGAAACGAAAATATTCCACTAATGATCTTGGGTGGATTTATAAAAATATGTCACTGAGGTACCGTTTTCTGAAGAGGTGAGCTTCTTCACACATTAATAAGCCATATTGACTTTGAGATTTTCTTTAAGCATTGGCTATAAATTTCAAAACATCAATATTGTATGACGAGATTAATGCCCATGTTAGGGGGGCCATTAGGGCAGCATAATCCCATTGTATTTTTTCTAAGGCTTTGAACGTCCGCTCAAAGCGTCTGAATCGACGTCAACTTGTCGAAAGAAATCCTTAAAAAATATGAATTTTTCAAATCTATATTTTGACTGCGCTTTTGATTGAGAATAAACTGCTTTGCAGTAACAGTTATAACTCCAAATACATATATGAAGTTCTTAGCAAAAATAAATCTCATTCGATTACCAAACAGTGAACAAAATATACTTCAAGTATAGCAAAGTAATGCACTACTCGTATGTTATTATGTTAAAAAAAAAGACATGACTTATTTTGATGGATGTTTGAAGTATTGGTATTAAAATTTTATATTTGACAGTAGATATGTAGTATGAAACAGGAAAAAGTATAACAAATCTGTCATAATAAATATCCTTTCATCAGCAGTTTCTTACGCTCATTGCAATTTTGTATGGGAATCAAAGTTTACTCGTTCAGACCTAATTGTCATTTATTTATCATGTTTCATATTCTCCGTCAGTCGAAATCGTAGCAGGGCCTTTCATATTTCAATTCACGTATCGTTGGTTGTCAAAATGTCCTGTTTAAGGCAGTGCTTGACATGCGGCGTATAAGCTTTGCCTTAATGCCCGGTCATCCTTCATATCCCGGCCATTCATGAACCGAGAGGCTTGAGACACTCCGCTTAGATTTATGCTCTTGTATCGTCTCGTGGCGGCTTCTGTAAATGGACGACTTCTCACTACTCCGCGAGTCAATCCTCAGAATTTATTAGCCGCTCGCTCGAATCGACTGACTTACGTATGTTCCTATTGTAACTAGTTTATTGTCTGATTGCTGATTTATGCACTTTTAAGTAAAATTATTATCTGTAATTGACAGAAAATAACTAAGTAATTCTCATTGTTTTATTTGGGTCATTGGCCATTTCTTATAAAATCACTTACTTAAAACTTTTGCAAAGTGGTTTAAAGATAATATTCATATAGGTATATAAATAACTTTCCATATTTAAGAACATTTAAAACCACGTGAACATCGCAGTAAATTCAAGTTTTACGAAAACAACTACGAATCTGAATTCGGATATTGCTTTGACTAATTTAGATTTGTGAGCGTGATATGGACTCATTAAATTATTCCTTTCGGGAGCAAGACAGAGTCTAAAGCGTAGTTAATAGATTTCTCGCTTCTAAATTATGGGAGTTGGCTAGCAATGTCATTTACTTCTTTTATTGTAGCGTAACATATGACACACATGGAATTTTATTAAGTCATAATTTTGGGCGGAACGAAATCGAGAATTGTAGGAATGTTCTGGAACTATACGTTCTAAGAGTGAAGACGTGAAACATCTTTTCGTTAAAGTGTGACTACAATAAAGAATGCTATACTAATAGCATATCGAAAGTCAACATTTTTGATTCTTATATCTGTATATTTGAAACGTTTTGTCATACGTCGATCGCTCAATAAATCGCAACCAGCATTTAAGTATGCAGCAGCAGTGGTCGTCACTAGCACGCAGACAAATAGCTCTCCAACAAATTGATGACCACCGTCATTCCCCGAGGACATGACGCACTTGCAACTGGATCATTTCTTCTTCATGGTAAAAATGTAAACAACTTGCTGCACGTAATGAATATTAATTAGCAGTCTCTGAAGATGTCGCATAAAAACGCAAGTTGTCTTTAACTTATTTAATTCATTTTCTCAATGCTAACTTTGGTTCGGAATAAAATGGGTAAAATATTCCAAACAGTCTTTGTTTTGTTCTTGCTAATTACCGGCTTTTTACATGAGGTATGGTATGTGTACGTAGGTACTGTAGGTAGGTAACAAAGACACTTGTTTACTGATGTGCCTTGGTAGTTTAAAAATAGTTTTAAACGTACTAATTGGAACGATAACTTATTGGTAAAAGCAAGAATTACTTTGTACTCTTTTATTTTTTTTATTATTGTATTTGCTTAGTTGGTTTGTGAGTGAAAATATAGTGATATTCATTTTGAATTAAAAAGGAACAATATTTTCTCGATGCAATATGGAACCCGTGCAATATGCCGAAGACTGACACCGCGGGCCGGCGGCGTGACATTGACTTGAAGCTTTATTTAATCAAGGGGCGATACCTTACCCCACAACCCTGGGGCTGGACTGTGTAGTCCATTTTTGCCGTCTCAATCACGACTGCTGTGCAATCCGTACAATTGCATATTGTCCTCGGGTGGTAGAGAATTAAATGGAATTTATTCGTTTATTTTCCGATTATAACATAGCCCGATTCGAATCGGTAGTGCTTTAAGTGTTTGAACTTCCATTATAAAGTGTATATACACACACTTTGTATAGTGGAAGTGCAAACAGTAAAAGAACTACCGATTCAACACTACAATTTAAACCGCACGCTACGAGGTATATAATTTAAATTTACACAGTTTATAGATTAAATTATATATCCATGTATGTACATATTAATCTAGGAGAGAGACTAGTCACCCACGACACACACAGGATATCATTCACTAGCAATTAATGTTATAAACAGCATGAAGGTAAAATTATTGTAGATTTTATTTCTGCATAAATTATGATTATTATTAATTCATTATGAAAACGAATGTAGCAGTTAAGACATACGTAAAATGATTCAAAGAGGCATATAGAAATAAGATTATTTTACTTTAAACATTTCAACAGATATGTAAAAGCGTTCGAAGACTATAAATACATTTGGGATGAAATTTTGTCCATTGTTTCTCTGAGAGAGCCTAAAGGTTTGCTGAGCTTTCGCTCGGAGGGTAGTATAAAATTTGTATAACAAATGAGGGGCGGGTACTGAATCCGTCACAGTGGCGGTGGACGCCGCGTGGGGCGCTAGATGGGTGGCCTCCTCTCTTTAATGGTATGCTTAACTGATCCAAGGTCTACGTCGATAATATAGAGCAACTGGCTACATCGCGCGACCTCACTTGTCTTTTTACATAAATTAGTCAGTCACTGAGTTCGATAACACAAAAATACTTAGTAATAGACATTTAAAAGTCAACGGGTACTATTACAATTAATATTATAATAATTTTCAAATTTGGTGTTTACATTTTTTGGTTTGATACCGTTGTTTGAATTAAAATATTTATTTTGAAATAATATTGTTTACGTGTTTATATAATAGGTAAAGAACAGACTCTCATAAATTTTTCCGGGTACAAAACACAATAACGTACAATTTCAATATGATTTACATACTCGTAGGTCGTCGGTACTTAATTTTACAATTACCTACGTACGTAGGTAAAAACTTAAGTACTTAAGTTCTTATAAATTATTCAATTAATCGCTAATGGGAATTTTACGACATCTCTTATGGACTCATGAAGTATTATCATTTCGTAGTAATAAAATTTTAACTGAGAGTTTACATATCTACTTTTAAATAACATTGTATCAAATAAAGTTTACCAAGTGAATTAAAGAGTAGTGAAATTTATGCATCCACATCAACGGTTAACATATTAGAAACCTTCATTAACTTTTAAAAACGAAACAATGAAATGATATTACAAAGAATTCACTGTTCGTACGTCCGTTTGGCTGTATGTCCGTCGTGTTCGTCTATTTGTAGCTGCAAAGACAAATAATAAAAATAATAAAGTTACAAGGAACCCGTGATATCTGATCTCATTTTAACTAGGAATTTATAGATTAAAAATTATGATATAAATTAGCCAACTTATCCTAACCAAAACAAGGCTATCTTTTCTTCCTTTTTCATACAAGCTTAAGTTCTACGGTTAATCCATTTTAGCAAGAAAAACTTCCACTATAAATATAAAAAAACATGTATAAGAAAACCTATTGTTTTGTTTGTTATTTGTAGGGATGTAAAGTGGTTAATAACATGTATTTGCTAAACGGTACATCGTCCGACGAAGACTGAAGCTGAGAAACCAGCCACCTTCCTCG
>DWNH01000203.1:0-17662 GCA_018249895.1 Tiana niger
AAACGCTTAAGCGGCCGGGACCCTTGACCAGTTAAAAAAGTTCTAAGTCACAATTTGTCATTGTTTATATTTTATATCATGATGTTTTAATAGTCATGCATGGTATAGATTTACTTACATTCAGATGAAAAGGGTATTTTTCCGTTATAGAGCGTATTATTATACTAATTTTGTTTGTAATTTGCATTCTTGTCGTATAGGTTTTTATACTTAGAATTCCTACTAAAATTCGTGTGCAAAAATCTTCATACAATGTCTAATTTATTTCCTGTTATTTCTGCTCAATGTGATTGGAATGATGTGATCAGGTATATTCTTGAAAGTTTTTGTTGCAAACGAAAATAAAATTAAGAAGCTTTCCTAATAATAAGAAATATTAATGCGATTCGAATGATTGTCACAAAATATACGAGCTTTAAAAGTAAGAATATGTTTAGAGGTTTCAAATAAAAAATAACTTTACAGATTACCTCGAGGGGAAGCATGGATATCTTTTAAATACTTAAACAAGAATAGCAACCATGGAAAAATTACAACGTCTGTAAATAAAACAGATGGTAAAATAAAAATAAATCTACCAGAAGAATACCAGTACATATCCCATAGCAGCTTAAGTCTTGTGGTGAAACATCTGGCTTCTGGTTTGAAGGTGGCATTTGTTGCCCCAACTAAAGCACATAATATTCATAAGAGTGCACTTTTGTCAGTTTCATCAGCAGATAGTGCCTTGGCTGTGTCTTCATGTGAAGGGGACAAACTATTAGTATGGGATAGCAGGACAAGTATGTATATTAAATTGTAATAATTTATGTAATGGTGTTTTTTACAGCATTTTTATACCACAATTATATTTTAAGTCTTGCACAACATATACTTTAAATTAATGTTATAAATTTGTGCAACCAGATAGGTTTCAGTGGGTCTTTTTTCTCATCAAAAATGTAACTTTACTTAACCCAAGCAGTATACATATATATTTTTCTATAATTTATATTACACAGTATAATTATCCTAAAATATGGCTTATTATATTTTATTACATTTAAATTTTCATTATAAAATTACTTAGTAAGAGAGAGTAATTTTATTTTTCTTGGAAAATTACACTTTTATTATTTATTTGTTTACTTATGTCACTGCAACTTATTCATATCCTACTTCAAGTAATACTAAAATTCTATTCTTGTTCAAAACCAACTCTTACAATTAAACCTTTTTCATTATTTATTGTGATAACTTTTGTTATCACATATAAATAAAAGAAAAAAAAATAATTGAGCAAGATCCAAAAGTGCTAGACCTACTAGTATTTTTGGATCTCGCTCAATCTACTACCTTATGACTCTATAAATTGTTACCTTTATTTCAGATGAGCAACTATTAGACTTAAAAGGTCATGGAGGTCCCATATACAAATGCAGATTTTTCCCATCTGGCACTGTTGTTATTTCTGCTGGTGCAGATGGCTCCTCGAGGATCTGGTCGGCAGAGTCGGGCATAAATCCTGTCACACTCAAAGGTCACACAATGTCAGTTGCGGATATATGCATAGTTGAGAAGGGCAGGAATGTCATTACTGTTAGCAAGTAAGTGTATATGGTTAAAATAATTAATATAATATGTTCAAAACTACAAACTGAGATCAAATTGCTTTCAATATTTAGATGCCATTTAAAAACTTGTTGTTGTAATTGTTTGGAATTGGAAAAGAATGTCTTAGTCTCATATGCTTATACATATAAACATTTTCAGAGACGGGTCAGCCAAACTGTGGGATGTTGGAGAATCTAGATGTTTAGATAATATTTTGGAGGGTCATGGCCCTATCAACTGCTGTTTTTTAACTGTAACTACTGATGAAGTAGAAATAGAAAATGAAAGAGAGGTTAGTATGTTTTTATAAAAGTATTCATTACATTCACCCACACACATGGACAATTTTATTGAATAATAAGCAAACTTAACAAACAACCAGTAAAAAATCTTTCCTAATATTTAGGTTTTAATTATTTTAAAATCAACTTCCAGAAGTGTATGTTGTTGTCTGCTAAGAGACATCTAAAATTAAAGTTAACAAGTTGATGTCTTACTGTACTTTCAATGTATGCGAATGATCGGCTGGTTTAAGTTTGTTGCACACATTTGGACATATTTTGCATAAGGATATATGTAAATTAGTACATACTAAACCAAATAAAAGTCCCTAATTAATTTAATTTTAAATACTTCATTTCTATTTGTCACAGAATGTACAGAATTCTGCAAGTTTTATTAATAATGTGTACAGTGTATTATATACAGTTACATTAAATAGTTATATTTCGTCAGGTTGGTACTGGTAACAAATTGTTAGTTGTTGGCTGTGAAAGTGGACTGGTCATTTGTGCACATGTGGGCAAACGAGAAGAACTATGGCAACTACAACTGCAGTCTCCCTGCAATGCCTGCATAATTATGGAACATACTGTTATTGTAGGATGCAGTGATGGCAAAGTAAGTATTTGACATATTATGGACAATGTAAATAAACATTATATAACAGTTTCTAAATATGATTACAAGGATAATAGTGCAAAAAAAACTGAGTTCCTATAGGATACTGCTGCTAAAAGGAAAATAAATGAATATCTTTTCTTAACAAATATTATTAAAATCTATATAGCCTACTCAGTCATATGTATTTGAAAATAGTTTTTATCTTTTCCACTCCAAAATAAACAATATGCAAGTGTGCCCACATTAACTCTAAAACTGTCATATTAACACAAAAACAAAATAAACAAATATGTTGTTAACTTTTTTCACATTTCACACAATATTTTAAAATATACAAGAATTATTTACTGACAATGACCAGTGACTTATTCTTTCTAGAAAAGAGATATTTAATAAAAGTTAAATAATCACTTTACCCTTCCAGATCATTTACATAAGTATAAAAGATGGCTCCAAGATCAAAGAACTACATGAATCAGCAAATCCTGTACTTAGTATGGCTGCATTAACCAACCAGATGTATATAATTGGCAGACAAGATGGTAACTGTACTGTGATATCGATACAAGAAGCCTTTGAAAATGTAAGAGTCCAACTAACTGGTTCTGACTGTGACGGGATAAGGGATGTATCATTTAATGGCAAATGGATTTTTTCTGCTTGTAGAGATACCTATATTAGGAAATATGATTTTAATCAAATAACTGTGCATTATAAATAGTCAAAGAAGACAAGTTGCAACAATAGTGGTAGTTATTTATTGTTAATAGTGTAAATAACAAATTTTCATATGTTTATTATGTTAGCTTATAGGAATTGGATTCATTTGTTTCTCTATGTGTCTGATAACAATTTTTTAAGAACAAACTGTTCTAATTATATTCAAAATAAGTTTCAAACTTATCTCAATAAGTTTACATTTTTTTATTAACTTCAGAATAGTAGTCAAAGAACATTTGTGAACATAAACTACTGTTCTTAGAATTTTTGTTACATTTACAAACATAAAAGTTCTTTTTTGTTTGGTAGGTAGATGCCTGCAAGACAAATTGTGATATTTAAATATAGCAGTGCCTGGTGCACTATCATTATGTTAGAAATTCTAATTTTTACAACAAAAGTGAAGTACAGTTACAACATTAATTAAAAGAATTCATAATTTTTAGTGTTTTCATAATATATAGCTAAATTACACAAAAATGTATAGAACTTCTCACCTTTGGTTTTGTGCAATATCGTTTCTTATATTTTTTTAGCCCACATCTGAGACTCCTGTGTAACTCAGACCATAATTTTCCATCAAATATGATGTTTTTATTTAACTGGCCCCATACTTTGTTATACATTCTTTCAGATTGACACTTGTGTTCTGCTAACATTTTTATCAAAAACAGGCTTTATTTAAATTCAAAATAAAATAATTTACACTAGTATATATAAGTATTATTTTTTATTTACCCTTGTGTCTTAAACTTATTATGTTTAAACAAACTTTCTCTATCCATACTGCCCACAATTCCAAGTTTGCGGCAACATTTTCTAAGCCTATACACCATTTCAGAATATCATTCTTCTGTGGCAAATGATCTGCAAATAGTTTAGTAGTTATTTTCTTAAAAATGGCTAAGGTTACCAACTGTTTTATGGGCAGAAAAGAAAAGAAGGTTGGTTAGTAAATAATGGATGCGCCAAATTACATTTGTCTACTTTTATTAATGTTTTACATTCGTCTTGTTAAGTGTAAAAATCAATGCCAATTTTAAAATTGTATTTCAATTTACTTTATTTTTATCATTTATCGTAGAATACAGGATTTATATAGTAAAGGTCTATATAAAAGTAAGGTCCTTCGAAATCCCAAAGGCATGCAAAAAAAATTAGTAGTAATGACTTCTCTGAAATCTTGAATTTTACATTTATAGTATTTAGTTTTAATAGCGTATTGTGATGTTAAACTTTGACAAGGATGCACACAATAGACTAGAGAATAAAAAATTAGACCTACATAAGATTAATATGAAAATACAATAAAATGGTTTATCTGTGTTGTAGTGTTACACCGCCATTTCGGCGGACTGTTGGTTTACACCACATAGTTTGCAAAAAGTAGTAGGGACATAGTTCATTTGGGTGGTGTTTTTCTGTATAAGCAGCGGATTTGTACGCCATAAATTATACTAATTAAAAAACTTTTTTAATTCTACATATGGAAAAAAGAATGGAAATAAAATAAACTTTACCCAAATACACTGTAGCAAATCTAGTTTGTACTTTTTTGTTTACTGTCATGGATGTTTCGGTAATATCAGTATTGCAACTTTTTTCTGATAACTGTTTTTTATTCGTCTGTGGCTCGTGCTCAATTTGTAACGATTTATTAGATTCAATTTTCTTGACATCACCACAATCCTGCTTAAATATTTCTTCCCTGTTCATTTGGGCCCTTTCATTTGACAAATACAAGTCAGGTGGTGTCTCACTATCGATGAATAATATTTCTATTGATTTATCTGTGCGCCAATTTTCGGTACTCACATCACGAGGCAAATTGCTTTTTAATATATTCAAAACTTCATTTTGTTTTTCATCTGAGTTTAGGTCTATGGAACTTAATTTTGCTGTTGTAGAATCGGATCGCTTTTTGTCCCCTATACTATAATGTGACATTATGCTATGTTCATCAATTTCCTGAATTCTGCCCAAGGACGTAACAGATTTATTTACACTTTCAGTAGCTTTAAGTAAAGGTGGTAAGACATTTTCAGGCCATATTTCATCGATAAAACCTGTGTAAAAATTAAAATCATCACATCATACATTTTAAAGAATAGTGGGCCAAATTATTTGAAACATAAATAGAATATTTAAGTTGTATGCAGAAACTTACTCAATAAATTATCGTTTGGTGGCGCAACGATAAAATGCGAAAATATATAGTCTTTCGAAGATTTTAAAACAACTAAGTCTTTAATTTCATTCGATGTTGATTTAGACTGATACCTGATAGTAGGAAATCATTAATAAATATTTTCGAAGTTCTTGTTTAAATTTTTAACAAGTTTATTAATGATCATAAAAAAATATTTTCTTACTCTTTTAATTTTGATTTGTCTGTTTGAAAATCTGCAAATTATTAGGCATTGAAATAGTATATTAGGACTTTATCAAAGTAGTCTTTAGTAACTATATCATAAGTTAGCATAAAAAAAGGTTATTTATTACCCATATGTATATCAGAAAATTTTACTTTTTTAGCTCCTTCGTCAGATTCTTCCTCTTCATTGTTTTTTTCGTTAACAGTAGGCGAGTTACTTTGTAATTTTATGTCGCTTTGATTTTCACCAGGATCTTCCGCAGAAAAATCAAATGCAGTATTGTTTTGTTTGGTATAATCTATATTTTTATCAGGGTCTGAAATGTAGTCCGACAATAAAATTGTATCTACCTTTATGTCGCTTTCATCCAAACTTGGTAACGGATATTTATTTGTCTCTTTTTCATTTGTTGTTAAAGTTAAGTCATTAATGTTATTTTCAATACTCGAAGGTATATTAGTATTACCCTCAATAGGAGGTATATTGCTAGTATTTACTACATTGCTAATTGTATCAAACAGAAAAGATAATCGTTCTTCTAATAAACTTTTCATGTGTTCCGTCATTAAAGTGTTTTCATTTATTTCGTGTATTTCATCGTCTGATGTAATGTGGTAATCATTCTCAGAATGTTGTTGACTTATATCTGCGGGCATAACATATTGAGATTCATGTATATCAGTTGTTTCATCCCGAAATTGGTCAAGAGCACTTTCGGTATCCTCTCCGATTTTTGTCGAGGAAATTGATGATATCGATTGTGATTGTATATCGAGCGTGCTTTGAACATCGTTGTCTTCGCTGATGTCTGTAGTACTAGATGATTTATGGACGATCTAGAAATATTTCATACTAATGTAAGTATCACTATTATGCGATGAGAATCATTGTTTTATATTCAGTTATCATTCTGACTAAAACTATAATAAATACCTTTAAACTGTCAATTAATTCGTCTAATATATTTAAAACAGGACCTTCTTCCGCTTCCAATTCTGAAATCAAATTGAAAACTTTTATAGTAGCTACTTATGTTTTTTCCCTGTGTTTTTTATATATTGAAATATTACCCTCCAGTTCCTCCAACATTTGTTTGTACGTGGTTTCTTCTAGAACACTCTTAATCCATACCGTGACCTTACAATGAGTGAAAAGGAATTATTTTGAAAGACACGTTATTGGTCACAAAAATACAGCAATGCAAAAGATACATAATTACTAAGTATCAATTTATATAAGATTAGAATTTATTTTGCTAAGTACCTAATCGAAACATCTTAAAATTTATTTTACATCAACCCACCTTTTTTGATACATCAGTAAGAATTTTATCTTGCTTGTAAAAGTATTTGCCTCTTTTTTTAGTTTGTAAAATACTTTTTATATCGTCGCTTACGACATGTTGTATTTTTTCTAAACTAAAAGTTTTTTTAAAAATTAGTTATTTGAATTGTCAAAACTGTTAATTTAATAAACTTTATGATTACTTACTCCGAATTTAGTGATATGTTCAAAGGCTTTTTTAGCTTGTGTACAATTTTATATGCAAGTATTGAACAAAGTATCATTATGTATCTTGCTTTGTAATATTTTTTGGTTTCAGGTTTGGGTTTTCTAAAAGTTTTGAAAACTGGATCAGTTAAAAATTTCATCAAAAAGACTAATAGAAATATCTGATTGAAACTTAGGTACCTATTTTAAAAATATACTTCAAATAAATAATCGTCAGTGGCCTAGCCATACGCTAGGCTTACGCCGCCCACTCTATTTTAGTTATCAAGAAAATTAGTAAATGTAAAGTAAAATACCTTTAAATTCTTAAATCAATTAAACTGTTCTTTTCGTGTTTTTTTTCATACTAAAATCGTTTATACAATTTATACTAGATTTAATAGTCTCAACGTGGACATAGTCGGATGTAGGAAGGTACATATAATAATTTTGAATTGACTTTAGAGATGCTTCTCTTGCAACCGCAGTTACTAATCGCAGATGTTAAAATAATGATGCTTGCCGACGACGATATACTTAGCTTCGAAAATAGCTTTACGGATTTGAATACTGTTTTTGGTATCAGATAGGTATGGTTAGAGAAAAAATGAGGATAATCTAAAGACTCGATGAAAGCATATTTAATATAGTTATTTACATTTTTGAAATAGTTATTTTGACCAGCCATTCTGTTAAATATATATAATGTGCGTTACCGTTTTTTTCGTAAAGTTTTTCTCTTTTTGAAGTAATTTACTGCGTCCGCTATCTTAACTATCGGTGTTTCATCCATAATATGATGGCGTAAGCGTTCGATCTAAAGGAAACATTGAAATAATGGATTATGATAATTACTTTGTATCCAAAAAAAATCTGAATATTTTTAATTTATGTGAGTAAAGTGTTGTTTCACGCTGAAAAATTTATGTAGGTGCGTGGTCACTGCAACTCATGCGACATCCACTTGCAACTTCAGACAGTACCTTAATCCTACCTGAAATCGCAAATAGATGCGCTGAGGACTAAGGACTTCTGAGGACTAAGATGGTCGCCTCGTATTTAGTGAACTCCGGCATCCACACCCTCGTTCCGAAATATAATAAATTGCTTTACGGTAGATATGGGTGTGGCGGTGGTACTTCCCCGGCAGGCAGCCTACCACCTATCGAACCTAACCTAGGTTCGATGTACCTACTTTCAACAATAAGAAAAAATGTGTTGATACATATCCTATATACTTAAGAACATTTTTTCTTATATATATTATATACATATGTACCTATACTCTTTGTTGTAGGTTATTTAACGCATTAGTAGAAGTTAGTTAAAAAATATTTTGTGCCTATACGAAATGTACCTGCATAAGGAAATATCATTACCATGAAATCGGGCAGTGTGTGACTATTATTTTTCCAAACATTTAAACAATGCCGTTTTAATGGTTCTGCTAAATGTATTACTCTGAGTGAACATTCTCGTTTTTTATTTTTGCGTTTAGAAGTACTCTTCAGTTTAGTTTTCTTTGTTCTTTTCTGATTACGATATCTCCGATTATGTAGTGTTTGAACATTAGCGCCTGGGCTATAAGTGTAAAAAGCACCTTATTGTTAGGTTTAACTTCAGCCTACTAATAATGAAATATGGAGTCACTTAATTCTTTTTTTCATGAATAAAGAAAGCATTTTGTATGATTTAGGAAAACATTTCAATACCTTTTCGAGCAAGACGGTAAATTAAGAATATGATGTACGAATACGCAATCACTTTTATTAGTTTTGGGTTTTTCTTGCCGGAGCTGTAGCCCTCGTAAAATTTCTTGTTGGACATTAAAGGCAGACCAGTGCTCTGTGAAGTCTAATTCCGCTTCAGAGTAAAATACGGATTATTACGATTAAACTACTGGCACGAAAAAATGGAAATAAATTCAGTAAAATATTACCTATGCAGATACTTACGCGTTTCTTGAAAGTTTTCCTGGTCTTGCATTATTATCATAAACTTATACCTATTCACTGTATTATTGATAAAATATAGCTGAAGGATCCTTGAACCTTTGAATTATTAAGAAGGTGTTTCAGTTACTTCAGATTTTAAAAATCATTTTGAAATTTGACTAAATAGATATTCAAAAGGAAATAAAGTTTGATTTTAAATCTATAAACCCATGAAGATAACACATTTTTGTTATACGTAGGTTCAGTATCAAATCTCTTGGAGGGTAAGCACCTATCAACCTGATTTTTGTTCCATGTAAAGGTATCTTTTTTTTTAACGTCAGGAAATCTCTGGACGACTACCTTTCGCCATTGAGGCGAGGTTATGTCGGGCTCCAACTGACTAAAAACCTGACGGTGTTCGACCGCGTCCATACGGGGCGGAGTCTCGGGAACGCTTGCGCACACTTCCGGGACTCCAGTGGCGTCCGGCTGAGTGGAACCCACCTTGGGGAGGGGTATTTCACACCTAACGGCGATGTTGGCGTGCCGAACGTAAACACACCATCCATCTTGGTTTACAAATGTGACGGCAACCGACGGCCCGTGTCAGTCACCGCTACAAGTCCCGTTGTGATGGTAGGCGACGGTCTTCCGCATGACGTATACAAGAGGCAGGCAGTACTCCTGTTTCAGCGACGCCGTGTCTAGGTCCCATGGGCGTCCCGGTTAGGACTTTTTTTTATTTATAACAAAACCTAGCTTCAGTCGAAAATCTATGGAAAAGTTAAAAACTTTTAATTATCTTTTACTACCTATCACACGTGGCTTCGCCTACATGACTTTCGATCTATCACACAGTCTTATGGAGAACATCTTCCAAATCCGGCCCTGTTGCTATACCTTCTTAAAAATATTTTCTAGCAATATTTTTTTTTCATGTAACTATCGGTTTGCGCTGCGCAGGCCAGTAAAGCTCTCAATCGGTATAATTTTTTCGGGTATAAAACTTTAACGTACTATACCTAAACCTTTCTCGTGAATTATTCCTTCCATTCTTCACAGTTTGAAGACAGTTTTACACCAAAATCAGTACGCACACACCAAGGCATATAATCAAAAATGAATATAGAAAAATGGTTCAAACGTACTATAATCTCCTTTTTCAAGTTTAACAATAGTACTGATAGATACTACTGAAATTATCATGTAAACGTTATTGTATCTTGTAGATAGTATCGCGTGAAAGTTATCGTATTAGATAGTAATGTTTTTATTAAGATTTTACTATAGATTATAGTAAAATTTAAAATAAAATTATAAGAACAGGAGCGTAGGCAAATTGTTTTGCAGTTAGCTCGTAAAGTTAAATTCACGGTAGAAACAAGTGTGGCAGTATCACTTCCCCGGTTTGCAAAGCCAATTGTTGCAATTCTTTTACTTGTATACCTACTCTCGTTTATAAGTAGGTTTACTTTAAATCTCAACATTTTTTTGTCAGTCTTATATATGATAGCAATGTACTTTTTCTTTCCTTCAAAGCTTTCTGTGATACCTTAAACTTAAAAAAAAAATTAAATACATTTTGAATCGTTTTTAAGCAGTCGAGTGATTATGAACCGAAATAATCATCATGTGGATCGTAAATTTGTTGGCAGACATGTCAATGTCAGTGTCACGTCAACAGACAGCAGTATATAAAATAAAATAAATAAAATAAAAATACCAATCGTAGTCAGGCTATCATAAGGTGCTGATGTGTTGTATGGTAATTTGAGCAGATAGATTTTCGTAACTAACTATAAAAATTGTATCGTGACTAGAATAATACTATTAAATTATAGTGCATTAGAAAATAGTCATAACTTCGTACCCCTTTTGTCTGAAATTTAAAATTCTAAGTATTAAAGAATAATTTGCAAATTTCTTAGTGTTGTAAACAAAGAGGTTCGAAAAGGCAGTAATGTGGTCTCATTTGGAGCGTGGTAGCTCACCCGTGGACTGGTGTGAGTCAAATTACTCAATCTCGCCAGTTATAGCAGAATTTGTTAACACTGTGAGTATTTTTGCGCACTTAGAAACACTCGAAAATAAATTTTTTGTTAATATTATAAAGCCATATAATGTGTTTTTAAATATTAAAACTTAGTAAACGTAAAAGTAATTTATTTGTAGTGATTTTTTTTTATTTTTACAGGTAAGCAACGTACTATTTTTCTTGTTTCCGCCAGTGTTGATCCACCTGTTCCAGGAGTATGCTCGGTTTTTCAACCCTGCCATTAATATATTATGGATTTTATTAATGGTCGTAGGTCTTAGCTCAGCTTACTTTCATGCTACATTAAGTCTTGTTGGTTAGTTCTTTTGTTTAAATTTTATTCATACAGTTCTATTTTAACTTACACAGCAAGAGTTTCAACATTATTTATAAAGCTATTAATATCAATAATAGAAAAGTTTGTATAAATTATAGATACAATTCTACTTTGTTATATTGTTATTAAAGGGCCTTATTGCAAAATATATTAAGTAATAAATCATTAAGAAATTGCTAATGTTATTTGGTACATCATTATTAATAAGTACCATTTAATTCAAAGTTTTTATTTGTAAAAAAAAATAATTTGCTGATAGCCAATGTCATGATAAAATTTTATTAAAACATTAAACATGTTTTTTTTTTAGGACAATTGTTGGATGAGTTGGCAATACTGTGGGTTTTTATGGCTGCATTTGCAATGTTTCTGCCAAAAAGACATTTCCCAAAGTTCTTGAGAGGTAATAGGTAAGAAATCATTTCAATTTATCAATGAAAGGGTATGAAGACCATATCAGTAGTGTGAGGATTAGAGTATTTCTTTGAAATCCTAAGCAAAAAAATAAAATAATTTAAGGGTACTTCATAAGTATAATCTTTCAAATATTCCTAATTCTTAAATCAGTAATTAGGAAAGTTAATTAAGTGGTTACAGAAAAATCTGCATATGTATTGAAAGAATACAGACCAAAAATATATATTTAATTTTTTAAGTCTGCCAAGTAAACAAAGTCCCACATACATGAAAATAAAGCTAGTATTGAAAATCAAGTATTTCACATCAATTACATTTAACCTTCACAATAGGTGTGGGTAACTCGGTAGATACATAATAATTTTACAGCCACAATTAACATAAACAGTAATGCTCAGGCAATATTAGTATATGATAATTACATTAACAAGTGTTTGCTGTTTACTAACAATGGTAGTTTTCTTGCAAAGATTACCTTTCTGTAAATTAAACGTGTAATTAAATGTATTCTGTAAATCTGAAGTGTAACACTTAATTTAAAAAATATCTTTTTACATTTATAAAGTACCTATTTACCAGTAATTTTTTTATAATTTATGCCAAACGATTTCATTAGCTACACTAATAATATGTTATTAGAATACCAGGTCACCAACACACAAAAGTTATAAATATCTATGTACCTATTCTAAAAACTATAAAATCGAAAAAATAACAACTTATTTTATTATATACCTTAAAACTTAGTCATAAGGTTTAAGTCATACTTGAAATTTTTCATTGTTCAGCAAAACAGGTAAGTCAACAAAACACGAAATATCACACAAAAATAAAACGTAGTTTTTCAATGTATACAAAAAAGCCTTTATTGTAAAATATACCATATGTAGAAATTATAAGGATTAAAATATTTTTTCATTGTTACAATAAAGACTGTTTGAAATTTAAACATCTTGAGTGTACCATAAGACATGTCTGGCATGGCTATTGTGCAGTGTTTGGCCAAACATTCGTTGAACTAAATATTATTTTTGATTAACACGAAATATTTTCTTATCTAAAGCAATTATGTATAATATTTTCGGTATCTTTGCATTCCAGTGATAATTTTGCAGTTTTTAAAATCTGTTATTGTATCACATTAACTTGGTATATAAATACATTAGCACTGATTGGTAATTTTAATACAATGATTGATAAAAGGACAACATCATATATTTTAAGTAAGATAAGGTTGTAGTCTACAACCTTCCACAGTTGTCGTTATAAAATGTGGAACAATATCCTTATAATTTTTTTCTATTTTTAACAAAAAAAATTAATATATTTTTTAATGTATATATTTTCAAATAATTAGAACCCAACTCCGAAATATCAAATAGTTTTCTTTGAAAAAATTCACAAAAAATTATCAGGTGTATATCTCCCCTTAACTTTTATACAATATATATGTAATATGTATATATATAACTTTTTAAACTTGACGACTTTATCATGATCGAGAACAGGCGAAATTCATTCATCCTTACGAACACTTTATTATTGTATGCACCAGTGCTCTCAGTGCAAACGTACTTGCTCTGGTTTTCAATCACATAATTAGGTTTGGTCTACATGGGTTCTGATAAGAAAATATTTATAGTGTCGCAACGAAACAATGATAACGTTTTCCCACGTCGTTCTCTCTCTCTGACATATTAATATACATAATGTACTAAGTTATGCTACCTTTGTTAAACTTACTGTTCATGTGTTAAGTTATGATTATTGTAATTTTTTACAATTTGCGAAATACAATTTTGTAGATGGTAGGCCGCCGCTCGGTGGTACTACCACCGCCACTCTCTATACTACAGTAAAGCAATTTATTGTGATTCGGAAAACGGGTGTGATAGCCGGAGCTCACTACATACGAGGCATCTTAGCCCTCAGAAGTAGCAAGACATCTATTTGCGATCTCAGAACTACGTTACTGCCTGAAACTGCAAATGAATGAAGGGTTGCATTGACCAATTAACACCAGCGACCTGCACTTTTATTCAATAAATAAAAAAAACCTACTCATTTGCTCAACGTGTATTTTAATTACAAATTAAAAACAGTTTTGTGTTCATCCATTGCGCAGTCCACACACAGGTACCTACTGCAGTCAAACACGTTATTGGTATTTTTTATGTCGTAAATGAAACCGATCACGGTTTTATGAATAAACAGTCAATTTTTACATGTGTAGTTATCTATAAATATAGGTATAGCTCTGTGATTTTATATTTTAATAATCGTACCGATCATAATGAAGCAGTGATAAAGCCACTTATTTTTAAAGTTATCAAGATAAATGGGATTTTAAATTACATTATTACTTATTAGACATAATTTGAGTTTACTTTTTTGTTTATGTACCACCCACGTGACTGCCGATGTGTACTTATATATATGTATATATTTTTTATGGTATAAAAGTAACAAACGAGCGTGCAGGCCATCTGGTGTTAAGTGTTCGCTGCAACTTCAGGCAGTACCTTAGTCCTACCACAGATGTCTTGCTACTTCTGAGGACTAAGATGGTCATCTCGTATTTGGTGAACTCCGGCATTCGCACCCTCTTTCCGATACACAATAAATTGCTTCACGGTAGATCTGGGTGTGGCGGTGGTACTTCCCCGGACGGAAAAATACCTATAAAAACCTATTAAAATAAATGTAACAATATAATTAAAAACCATTTTACAGAATTAACGCTATCATTTAGATTGCTGTTAAATAAACAAATTGGTATTCAGTTGATTTGCGTCATTCCTTCTTACAAATAATACAATAATATAGGTACAAATCTTATCATCTTATCTCAGTAATAAATAAAAACGGAGTGTCTGTCTGTGATATTATAATTAAGGTCGATAATTAAACGGAAATAATTCGATAATTAATACGAGACGTAAACATAATTAATTATTTTTAGAACTTTTATCTGTCTGCGTTTTTTGACGGAATTTTTTATTCGAAGCCAGAACCGTGGAATGGATTTTGATAATAGGTTTTATTTGTTATCAACTTCTTAAACGATTTAGTTAAGAGTCCTCAGCGTAGTTAAAAGGGTCCCGTTTAAGACAACTTTTCACATTGCCAGCATGTTTGCTACGGGCTCAAATGTTAGCAGAACAGGCAATAAAAGTACTTTGTGAGGCTCTAAAATATTATTTCTTCAATCTTAAAGTAAACATTGCACTAATTTACGTAAAATGCTCATAAGTCTGAAACATTGGCTCTTAAAGTAAGAGTCAAAAAGGATCAGCTATCACATCTTACTAAATATTATTGAAAATTATAAAAAAGATATGCCGCCCGGTACCACCGCCACACCCAATTCTACCGTAAAGCAATTTATCGGGTTTCGGAAAGTCTCTCTGTCCGTGGATGCCGTTGTTCACTAAATATGTATGTACGAGGCTACCATCTTAGTGCTCGGAAGTAGCAACGCATCTGTTTGCGATCTCAGATAGGATTAAGGTACCGCCTGAAGTTGCAAGTGGATGTTCATGGGTTGCAGTGACCACTTACCAGGTGACTTGTGCGCTCGTTTGCTACTATTATTCAATAAAAAACGTGTGTGTGTACTTATGTACACGCGTTAGAAGTTATACTTTTTTTAAAAATGTTATCTTTCGCTTTATTCTACGTTTGTAGAAAAAACGACACTAACAATAGAAAAAAGGTATTTAATACATTGCAAGTTTTATTATAACGCATTATCTAGTTAAATAACTAAAATGTGGACTATAGCTAACTTCAAGGTGTCGGTTTTTCGTGACGGTGTGCGCACGCATCGTAAAAATGTACTCTCATTTTTCCCTAACGCGCCAAAATAAGTATAACTTCAAAAAAATTATGTATGTTTATCAGTTGTCCATAGCACAGGCCTAATTTCCTAATTTGGGATCAGATGACCGTGTGTGAGTTGTCCCAAGATTATTTATTTATCTTCTTGAATTAAAATCGTTTCTATGCTTCACTGGAATATCCCCGCTCTCTTTTTCCAAAACATGTTTACGAGGTAGGTGTAGTCACTACAATTTCATCAACCGCTATATTGCCTTCCATAAATCTCCAACAACTCCATACCGTGTAGGTATCCCGTGACGAACCCCGTATATCACGGGCCCCACCAATTTCTTGACCGAAAAATTTATAACGGTCCACCCGAGAGATTTATACGGACGACAATATTCTAAGTAAGCGTATCACTTCTGAGTGGATTGGCTGTATGTCTTGTAAGACGCTAAGAAATATTTGGTAGTTGTGTTAAAACTCTATGCGTCATTTGTGTACCATAATTAGAATTACTGTTATGAGAAAGGTTTTCATATGTCGTCTCATATATTTCTACTACTTCTATACAGTTCGCTACACAGTTTTAAGTCTTAAAAATGGTAGCAGGAAGATATAAAATCAACAGATGCAGGATCCACAGGAAGACTATCAGAAGAAGCCTTTTTTAGCAATGGACCTTGAAAGGTGTTGGTTTGAACGGATTAAACAGCCCGTAAGATCTTTCAACCAACATACATACATACATATGTATGCGGTGGTATCAAAGCAGAAGGTTTTTATTAAAACAGTTCTCTTAAATAGTAATAGTAATCGTTCTGTTACATACTTTACTATACTCTTTATATTATTGACATTCCCTATGTTATAGAGCCGAAGATCGGGCTCAGTGGCGCGCCTTGGGAGAGGCCTATGTCCAGCAGTGGACCGACGCGGGCTGAAATGATGATGATGATGAAATGATGATTTGTAACAATGAACATTATTGTCTGAATTATTAAATAATTTAATTTTGCATGCGTAAAGAGGCAGAACACATGCAACTATGTACCTATGTAATACTACCATCCCTATGCTAATAATACTGTGTTTCTGGCAAAATAAAGAATTATGAATTACGAGGCGACCATCTTAGTCCTCAGAAGTAACAACGTCTAACAACAGCAACTCAGGTGGGACTAAGGTACTGCCTGAAGTTGCATATGGATGTCCATGGGTTGCAGTGACCACGTGACACCAGATTGCATGCTCGTTTGCTACTTGTGCTCAATAAAAAAATGGTTCTGACACTACAAATAGATGCGTAGTACATCGACCGTTGATACGCAATGAACTGGAAATCACAAAGTCAAAAGGTTACGCTTCTTCGTACCCTTCAACATGACGTCTCATTTTTTTATAAAAACTAATTTAATAAACTGACAAACAGAAAATCGTCCATCATAAATCTCTTATCACAATCGCTGCAAACTCCTTTAAACTTAGCAAAAAAACCTTCCTTACACAATTCTAATTGTACTAGCAAACAAAGAATCACATTTCACACTACAAAGTACACACAAAAAACCAATAGCAACTCTACAATACCACATTGATACATCAAAACATAATAAAAGTGATATAGGAGAAGCCCAAGACAACTTTTTGAGTTACGAGAAAAAAATAGCCAATATATGCATTGTGAAGATACTGCTAACGATATTTTGATGACTGCCGTGAGCATCGCACAATAATGAAATAATAAAAAGACAAAAAATGAAACTTATAAGCTACTGTTGAGCCTATGGGGCGAGCCCGACGGTGTGGTGCGACAAAAAATCGTCGACAAAAATAATTTCGCGGCGCTAACATACTCTCCTCGCTTGCTTTGATATCGCGAAACGTGTTTTTTTACTTTTTTTCGTAACTAATCATGAGAATTTCGGTTGTAGCTGATGAAGAGGTAGGGCTGATTTTTTGACTGGCCTCGTGGTCTAGTGGTTAGCGAACCTGACTGCTAAACGGGAGGTCGTGAGTTCGATCCCCA
>DWNH01000204.1:0-17656 GCA_018249895.1 Tiana niger
GTCCACTGCTGGACATAGGCCTCCCCAAGTTGGCGCCACTCCGTCCGGTCCTGAGCCATTAGAATCCAGCGGTTTCCTGCTATGTTCTTCAGGTCATCAGTCCACCTAGTCGGAGGACGACCTGTGTTCCTTTTCAAGAATTCGGCGCATCTCTAGTTGCAATGGTACACAGGATCCTAGTACCCTAGTGTGGGGCTATGAGTGTGAAACATTATTTTATTTCTTCTTATACAAGCAAGTAACTTGCCAGGAAACATTTTTCTACAATAATACTCAACAAGCATGAACCAAACGAAAGTTTTATAACAGATAATAGTATAACGTACAGTGGTTACAGCTTAACAGCTGCGGAGTTACGCGTCGCAACAACAGTGCCTGCGTGTGCTTGCCTGATAACTACGGTAAACAGCCTGTTGACTGGGACACACTGTCCGTTTGGAGTAGAGAATATTTTACGATATTTTAATAATAATAACAATAATAAATCAAATGACAAATACAACTTTGCATATTTATCAAGGGTATCCTGACCAGAATCAACAGGATTAACGATTTATCAATGTTCTGGAGAGGAAGCCTGAGCGTGTATTTTAGTTTTTTTAAATATATTTAGGCTAATAAATAAATTTAATGACCCCCTCCCCCTTCGGGTAAAAGCCTCCTCCAAGGTGTGCCATTTCTTTTTATCTTTGGCGATGTTTAGCCAACCCTGTGGTTGACCAGGTGATAGAGAAATACTTGGAATTCAACAATATCAACAGTATAGTAATGTTAAATTTATTTGACTTTTATTGAGATAGTAAAACATTGTGATCGATATAACTATAGTACTATCTCCGCACTCGTTTCCACGCACGCGTTTCATTTCATAAAAAAAAATACAGCATACTGACTGACTAAAAATACTATACCTACTGAGGAAACCAAATTAGCAGTCGTAATGAGCCTACGCCTATTAATAATGATTAACCTTTAGAAATATGATGCAGCCCCAAAATAAAGTTAGTCTGTAAGAAACTTTTTGGCTAAGACAAGGAGTAGTCGTAGAAATGTCTGTGCCAACAATGTCTCCAACACTAATCAGTCGAAAGTTACAAAAAATAACAGGTGTTCTAAATATTCGCCTAAGGAATTTATAAATACTGAGACCCTATATTGCCTCTCCCCCTTGCTATATAATAAATTATTGTTGTATCTATGACCAATCAGCAAAAAAGGACTGCTTTTTTATATGATTATTAGGATGTTTGTTTTTCTAAAACGAAAAGAGATCTATACTGAGTGCCGGCCAATTTTAATTACTTATTGATTTCTCACAGGATTTAATACTCCCAAAGCATAATAATCAGCTAACGAACTTCACTCCTCCGACATCTATCAGAGTTTAGACAGGGCCGCGCAAACGTGGGCAAACACACGCCAAATCTCAAATAATTTGAATGTTATAGTGATATTTGTTCAGAATTATACACACGAAACTCGATGTAATTTAAATGAGGATAGACTTAGGGCATTCTCACATTTATCGATATCAAACGTTGACAACGGAAAAGATAAAACAGTAAATGTATTTGCGATCTTGAGCACATATTATTATTGTAAACTTATTGACATAATAATGATAATGATATTATTTTAGTTTAAGTTCCAATCAATGATTTTGTTGCAGCTTAATGATTCTATTTTAATTGAAAACCTATAAACCTAGATGCTGCTAACCAAGCAGAACGTAAAACCATAGATTTTAATTGACATTAGTTACATCCCAGAATTTTTTAAAACGTGAATTGATATTTAATGCTTGAAAATGTTTGTATGCCACGTATTAAGCGGATCTTCAAAAGTAATTGTCTGTTAAGAAAAACACGCAAATAAGCCTATCAATTATGATATATCTGCTATCCGATACTCACCGAATTATCGTCGACAAGTTCGTAGAGTCCCTTTTCACTTAGTAGGATCGACAATCCCCAAAATAAGCGGGTTGTTGCACTAAGCCAGGTTTCCGTGAGACGCGGTTCTCTCGGAAGTTTCATTTAACTGAAGCCTTCAGTTAATTTGCATTTAAAACCATAATCCTAGCTGCCGTAAAATTCACACAATATAGGTTGAAAGGCTTCTCGTTTTATTATCTTATGGTGATATAACCAAAAGTATAGTCTCTAAAGTAGGGCGAATATTTGGAATATTTGATTCGTGTTGTATTTGGTACAAAATTCGTTTTGAAATGTTATTGTTACAGCGAATATGAAGTTAATAAGTTAGCTATGGCTTTTTTTTTAAATACGTTTATTGGAGCAATTTATAGTATAAATCTGAGTGCGAGCAAATGTGAGACAGTGAGTAGTAAATTCGAATTTATCATACACATTCAGTCGTAATAAACCCTTACCTGTGTCTTTACGTATTTTAATTTATTAATTATTATTAAAATTATTTAATTTATTAATTTATTTATTATTGACGACTCGTGTGGTGTAGTGGTTACCATGCCGGTCTACCATTCTAAGGGTCCTGGGTTCGATTCCCTGGGTTCGGTTTAAATGATGAATTTAGATTTCTGTTCTCGGTCTGGGTGTTTGTGTAATTGTCTATGTGTGTGTCCGTGGTACCCACGACACAAGATCCTAGAATCTTAGTGTGGGGCTATGAGTGTAAAGCGTTCAAAAAAAAAAAAAAACTTACCCTTGACAGTGACCCAGCCCACACCGGTCTCCTTGGCCTTCTTAACAGCGATGTCCATGGCGAAGTGGCTGGCGGTGGCGCCGAGGACGTTGTTGGCGTCTACCCACGCGGTGGACGCGCTCTCCTTTAGAACCTTTGGCTCATTGTTGGGGCAGCATGCTCCACTTAATATGTCATTTATATAGAATTCTAGAACAGGAATAACGTAATTAAATATTACATTTTATTCATTTTTTTTTAATATCTGGCTGGGCACGGGCCTGCAGGTGAGCAGTATACATAAATGTATTAATAAGTTTGATTAAATATGTAAGTAAACTTTTAGTTATAAATAGAATTTGCTCGATATTTTATTATTATATTATTCTTTAGGTAGGAACTATGGAACTTATCTTTTTATTTTATTCTTACTGAATAAAAATAGCAAACGAGTGTGCAAGCCACAAAATACTCGCCTCATATTTAGTGAACTCCAGCATCCACACGCTCCGTCGGAAACAGTAAATTGCTTTACGGTAGAATTGTCTATGTGATTACGGTAGTAAAAGTTGTCTTAAGTGGGGTCCTTAGGATACGGATAAGAGCTATAACTAAAAACAGGCCAAGTGTGAGTAGAACTCGTATATACAGGTTTAGGGTAGGACCAAGTTAAAATAATATTTAATTGGTTACGACGGTAACTGGTAACTGTTCACATAGCAATTAGTTTTCTTAATGTTTTGTATATCGACATTTAAATCACGTTGCTAAGACTTCCATATACTCGTATATCCTGTTGCATAAATATATCATTATTTTATGTAAGTTTAAGGACTTAATATCCTCTCAAACGCTACACACGAACTTTCACTTACACTATGACATGACAAAGTCTTTTTTTCTGAATAAGCTTACTTTTGTTACAAAAATATTTAACTTAATATGTATTTGGTATAAATAATTGTCTTAATATGTATTTTGTATATAAAATTCAGTAAAATCAATACGTTACTTAAATTCAACTTAAATTCGTATGCAGCTTTCCTTTTAAAATCCAACGTACTCGTCAACGAACGTTGTGTAGAAAATGTTGGAAGCATTTTAGTTGCCAATTTCGCGAAACTCGAACGCTATTGCATTGGTCCAATTAAAACTTATCCCAGCAGGCGTGCTCATTCACCGCCGTATAATTACTTACGGGACACGCAAGAATCTGTTATTCTTCGTTTTTATTCGATTCTCCACCGTTGAGTTTTGAATAAAAACAGTTTTAATAGAAAGTTTTACAAGAGATTACTAGATACAGTTTTTAAAGGAGGGATACGAAAAAAGCTTTTTCATTTTATTTCTAAGACCTTTAAGACTAAGTATGCGGTCATAGTATAACTACAATATCATTGTGAAGAACCAATGTCTTGACTGACTCAATATATGTAGAAGTTAGTTTATCAAATTCCTACATTGCAGTTAAAAAACATTTATTTTATTTTTTATTTATTTATTTAAGTAATACATTACGAGGATGTCAATTTGCTAAAGATTTCTTTATAATATTGTAAGGGCACTAACCAATATCCATTTCGGAGGTAGTCAATAAGCGGTAGATTTTGGCTTTGTGATAACGCGAAACAAAAAATAAAAGTAGTATAACACATTTTGTGTATACTCTATCACAGTGCATAGCGTGCATGGCAAGATATTCGGAATTAGTGCGCAGGGCCGAAATCAAGGGGAAGGGGGTGCTCGAGACGGCAACCCGAAAGCGGGTAGATGCGCGAGGACAGGCTTCATTGTCAATCATATACCTACAATAACTACATTTTTCGGATTTGTAGATAAATACGAATGTTAAGGATTGCTTGTTTTTGACAAAAGAGTTTGCTGTTTTGTTTTCTATAATTATTTTGAAAGTCTGACTAATTTATTGTATGAAATATTTGGATTTTTTACATTGAAAATTAAATTTATGTAATTATTTCTCGTCTTATAGGTTTTAGATTTCGCATGGATTAGATTTAAATATTTAGGTACTATTCGTAACATTTAGCTATTGTTATTGTTAAGATAAGGCCCAATTAAAGAGTTTTCCACGGGATACGCGATAAAGAATGTGATAGACTGAATACACGGGCGAACCCGCGAGTGCTAGTAGGAGTATATAACATACTTTACAAATCGTAGTGTAGGTAGAAAGTTTGTCGTGCCGGGCTGGAATAGGTAATTGCGTTGGGACAGATCTGCCCTGCGCTTCGCCTGATTAAACTGCTTTCCCTCTGATTACTGCTGTATTACGTTTTAACTTACCGCGCTATCCCGACGTATTTGCTCTAAATTAATCTTTTTACACAACTCAAGAGATTTTTTCTTGAGAAATTGTTTTTACGAGAGTTTTGGTGTGTGATTTTGCGTCCGACTAAGTGGGTTTTCGTTCTACCAACATACAAAAAAACACTTTTCACATACATTTCCGATAGAACAGGATTCTCTGTGTTGTGTACTATGGACACACAATAATTTGGTCCACTACAGTTTGATCCAGTCCACTTGCTTCTCGAGAACACAATGAAGAAGTCTCTAGTTAGTAGCAGTTACATTTTCCTTCCAAAAATCTAAATACATATGTATACGCTAGTCCATAGCAAGCTATGTAATTTCAGGTGACTTACACCTCTAGTATAAACGCTTCACGTTCATAGCTCAACACCGTGTATCATAGGTACCAAAAACACACACAACAATTTTTTTGACTTGGGACTGATCTGCTTTGACTAATTTCTGCCACACTGGGTATCGAACCCGGAAAATTTAAATGCCGGCATAGTGACACATCACACGGGTCGTCATATATGTATTAATATACCTAACCTAATGGTTAAAAACCTTTTTTTAACATGAAACGTTATTTGTACACTAGTGTTGCTGTTCCTAATATCCTAGCTAATATCTCCCATAACCTAAGGATGCATGAAGGCATAAGTAGCTAGGGCTTATTGCAAGGACCAACAGTCTTCCCAATTTGTAGACTTTTAACGCAAATACTTATCGTAGGTAAGGTACAGATGGGCTTATAGAAAAACTATATCTTTCAGTATGCTTTATTTTGCACATATTATAAAATATGTAAACCTGCTGACATACCTACTTATTTTACTCGCAAAGTTTTAATTACACGGATAAATGGCAAAGAAAAGGGTTCCCATCTACTGCTTTCAAAATAAATGTAGGTAAGTACGAAGTATTATCTTAAACAAAATATTAATTAAACCCTTTCACCGGATTGATTGCTTTCGCTAAGCAGGTCCCATCGGACCGCAATGTTCCTGAGTGAACCGCTCAGTTGCATATTAAGTACGAAATTTTCACGAAAAGTAGAAACTGCCTTTACGTACCCTCGCACTTAAACAATTAATTCAACCCCTGTTCTTTTATTCTTAGTCGTGAGAGAATAATTACTGAAAATTGTTACGATGAAAACGACCCCTCTTTCCTATTTTTTTTAATTATAAAACCAAAAACATACATATTTTGCTTCTACCCACCATCATCCATGCAACAATCTACGAGCCTTTGGAGGTCTACTCTTAAACTAAAGCCTCTCCATTAATATTGGACATAGGGATAGTTTTAGAGCTACACTTGCTGAACTTCCTCAAGTCTTCAACAGGTTACTAGACAATACCTCTGGTCGAGAAACGACAAATGCTTTTTTTACTAAGGCATAGTCGCCATTTGTGTGCCTTTCTTCCGTGCTAGTTATTATTTTTCTTTTTTTATATAGAAAAGAACTAGCAAGTTAACATGCAGGGTGCCTGGTGTTAAGTAAGTAGTATCTACAACCCATATCTATAAATACGCTGTTATTATTAAGGACTCGTATTCAGTGTCCAGCGGCAACCGAAGTCTTTACGCCGTTAGTAGTTCACGCCATAGTGCACCATGCAGGACATGTGTGATAAACTTCACGTTCATTTCAAAAACATTATTGAGAACCATCAGACTTGCAGGTTTCAGGTTTGCAGCCAATATTAATCCCTCTATCCCATTAAAACATCTCTAGCTGGCTAGGTAACCGCATTAAAAAGCAAAGTGCTTATAAAAATCTCTACGGTTTTTATTTTTCTTATACATGTTGTCGGGAATAGGTATGACCGGGTATTAAATAAAATGTCTAAGTATTCTGATTTTTAACACACTTTTATTAGCTTCACCTGTATGAAAGTTGTTTGTACGTATGTAAAGGAGTCTTTAATGAGTGAAACGTTAATTTCCCCCACTCTGATACGACTTTCCAGACTCATCAAATACAATACAATAATTTAATAAGTGCGTCCCAGTTATCCGGACCAGAATCATCAGAATGGATTTATAAATTTTCGACAAAATAAATTCGGACAGGTACCCGGAGCGTGTGTTTTAGTATTTATTTAATTCACGATAAAGACATGTTAAGACGACGATCTTAAGAACGTTGATTTTCATAGATACGGCAAACGGCAAGGAAGTCTAATATGAAATAATACTAAGTTTCTTACACTTTAGAATGCTCGAAGAAAATGGAAATGTTCAAAAGTGCGGAGTTCACTAAATACGAGACTAATAAAATACAAGAGATCTAAGTCTTCAGAAGCAGCAACGTATCTGTATGCCATCTCTGGACTAAGGTACTACCTGAAGTTGCATATGGATGGCCATGGGTTGCAGTGACCACCTAACACCTGGTGGTCAACACAAAAAATCTACAACATAAAAAATCCTGAACGAAAAACAATCCCTTTTGTACTTTATTTATTAATAGGGATTTTTAAATAGGCAATACAAAGAATACCTGCTAACATCACATAGTTTGCCAGTAGCAGATACATCACATAGTTTTATAGTGCCATAAAGTAGTTATTGCTAAGAGGCGATAACACACGATTTATAACACGGGGTCGAATGTAGCTTTCAGTGTTATAGTTCACAGCCTCGGCGTTAAACTACGCCTTCTTTTACGGAGGAAGTAATGACATTTCTTATCGTACGGGGCCTGAGCTAGTCGAAGTAAACAATGTCAACGTAAGAAGTAGTTTTATTATCGAAATACTAGACTGGTTTATATGTACTACCCTTTGACTAGCCTCTTGGTTAAGTTATTAGTGACCCTGACTGCAAACGGGGGGGTTCGAATTCCGCCTAAAGCAAATGTTTAGGTGATGAGTATGAATGATTATTCTGTGGTTGGATAGGTACATACATAAGTATTGAATAAGATTTATGTAGGTTTATCAGTCGTCTGGTTACCATAGCACAAGCTCTGCCTAATTTGGGGTAAGTTGTCATTACATTAATTATGTAATATGCGTAATCACATGGAGGTCGAATGTGAACTCAATTAATTCTACTCTTAAGCAATTTGTTATCTCTCAAAAGTAGTTGTGTAGTTGCCGGAGAGCACTAAATACAAGGCCACCCTCTTAGTCCTAAGGTGTAGCAAAGCATCTATTTACGATCTTGGGTACGACTACTGCCTGTTAAATATACATACATAGATGTTTATGGATTGCAGTAATCATTTAAAACTAGTAAACATTTAAATGGGTTGTGCCATATAAATATAATTTATAATTTGGCTAGAAGCAAAAAAAAGGTTTGACTAAGGTGAAATCGTGGCTGATGTCTATGGTACTGTAACAAAGGATGGATATTCGTCAATATAAAATATTACCAATAAAATGTGTCTAGCCAAGAATACCAAAACTAAGACAAACTTATTGTACAGTACTTTGATTTATGAGTAATCAAGAGTAAAATCAGTCACTCAAATTATTTATTATTAAGTATGTGTGTAATTTTTTTTTTGTTTAATTTTTCCTTATTTAGTATACAATAAAGAATTTTGTATTGTTTTATTACATAGCTATTAATTATAATAGTTTTTTTTTGTGGCCTTAATTTTTATATTAAAAAATTTATAAAACAGAAAAACATTCAGAAAGTTTAATTTTAATGATATTTCTATCAAACACCTCTAATAAAGTTCTGCCATTGTTCTTTAGTTGTATGGTGTGAATTTTGAAGTTACTATTATTTTAATGCGTGAATCTCTGTAAAGATTAAGGAAATAAAAATAAAAAATATCACTTATTTTGAACATTTTATTTCAGTAAATCTCTTGGGGTGGGGGCCGGCCAAACAATAGTTTCCAAGATACAGGTTGACTCAGTTGAGATATGAAATCAGACTTCATATCAAAAACTGGCAGGATTTGACTTAGGCAATTCACCATATCATAAGCGTCTGGAATATTGTCACCTTCTGAGCAATACTTGTACAGCACTAGGCAAGGCATTGCGTTTTCCTTACATATTCCAAAAAATAAAGAAGCAAAGCCTCCACCAAATATGTTTAACTGCCCATCATTAACTTCGTGCTCCAACCATTGCAATGACTTTGCTAGATTCTTGCGTACACTTAACTCATTAGCAACGAATCGAAAAGGTGATGTAAGAATATGTTTCTTCTCATGAGCAAAACTGCTAGTCAAAATTATTGCATCTGTTACTTTCTTCTGCTTGAATGTTTTTACTACCTCTTGTAGGAATTCTCGAGCGTATTTATAAACAAGCGGCGCTCGTAATTGTGCGACAATAAGTTTTTTTGCTTCTGACTTGTAAATGTCGCAAGATGTTGACAGATTATCAGAGTTCAAATCGTAAGGATCATAACCTAAGACTGGAACTATTGCTGTACTGTACACTGATCCTATTTTATTCATATTTAGTGACGAAATTAATAAATCACAAGCAAGTTGGCCGACATTTCCAACAGCAACACTGGGAATTATTAGAGAATAACCAGTCAAATCACCTTCATCTACAAATTTCCAAATACCCTTTTCGTTCATTTTAAGGGTTTCACTTTCTGCAACAAATTTTATCACAACAATCTTCAATTTTCAATTTGCTTTATCCTCATACAAATAATGTAAATTCACAGTTAGGGTTAGGCGTAGAACCGTTGTCATCGTAAAATCGTTGTCACTTTTGATGACATTGACATTGATAGCTATGCAGTGTTGCCGACAAATATTTAGGTCATAATAGGTTGATCTAAAAACTGTAGTGAGCATTTCCATTGTATATCTGCCTGGCCTGTGTCGTAGAGTTAAAGTTCTCTTTTATCTGTGCTGTAGCTATATATATTTTATATATTGTCTGTTTGGTAGGAATAAAATACAGACGTAGTATTATACAAAAATAAAAAATCGGTGATCACCTTTTAATCTTGTAGGATTAGGGGAACCAGATTAATGTGAAATAAGTTTTGCTTCTAGTTCTTGTAACATCTTTATTTATATAGTTGATTATGACAGAGAAAGAAGGCGTGGACCCCCAAATAGAAGATTTTATTCTTGCCGAAACACAAAAGCAACGATTTCAGGTTATCTACTGATAATATTTTGTAACTTTTAATTGCCCTGCCTACCTAATATTACCTCTACCATACTATATACCACTAATACGTACAAATTTTTTACAGTTTTGACAATACTTAAGATACAAAAATATTTATAAGGTAAGGTGTAACAATATATTTAATGTTTAAGTATGGCATTTGCAATGACCTTTGCCCTATCTGTAAGCATTGTGTTAAGGAAAACCTGCATAAATTTACATAAATAATTCAGCCGTTACTCCTTAGTGATTTGTACAACAGAAAGGCACAAATGAATAGCTAACCATAATATAGGCTTTTGAACGTTTTAAGCACTTTTAAAAATGCTTTAGCACATTTTATTATTATTAATTCCAGGTCCTTGTTCACGGTCTTACAGACACATGTTGGGACACATGCATGGGCCGTCCATCTGTGCGCATGGACTCCAAAACTGAAGTGTGCATCATGAACTGTGTGGAACGGTTTATAGATGCTACCACTTTCATCACTAAACGTCTTATGAACACTACTAAGTACCGCTCTGAATCACCACTTGAATTCCAATAGCAGTCTATTCATAATACAACAAGATGTTTTCAAGGGTTCGAAATTTTCTCAATCGACACAGAAGAAAGTTTATTGTCACTGGTGTGGTATTTGGGACATTATACTTGCTCATGAATTATGCTCAAAAAAAATTACGAGAATGGCAAGAAAGAGAAGCCAAAAAGTTTTTTGAAATGACTCGTAAAAAACAACACTTTGAGAGTACAGAAAGAACATGCAATCAAACAATACTTTCATTATCAAAGATTGTATCCGAAAGTATCTTAGGTGTGCTCAACACAGAAGAAATTGTTCAAAAACTGCAAGAGAATCCTGAAAATAAATTAGCTTTATGGGAACAAATGAAAATTATGATATTTACAAGGATTTGTGTGCTTGTATATGCTTTATCTATACTGCAAGTGACATTGCGAGTACAATTGAATATCATAGGTGGTTACCTCTACAGGGATTCAGTTCACGAAGAGGAGCCTCTTATAGATAGTGAGCTTCAAGCTAAATATTTATCCTTATGTCATCACTTTGTTGGCCAAGGTGTAGAAGATTTAGCTAAACAGATTGAAAAGGCTGTGAGAAGGGTAGTTGAACCAGTATCTTTAAAGAAAAAAATAACTCTACAGGAAGTTGAGCAGATTTATTGGTCCATTCAAACAATTTTATGTACTGATACCATTGATGGCGATCCAGTGAAAAAGATGGTACACTATCTTGTTGGACATGTGGAAATTAATGAAGCCAAATTTGATACTATAGTTAAGGAAACAATGGATGTGTTAGAGAGTGAGGAAGTGACATCTGTAGCTATGTCGACTGTCAGTCGCAGCTTCTCAACTGTTGTTGATGAAATTGCAAATCTCTTTGCTTCAAAATGGGTACCTACAAATAAGAACCATTTGGAAGTATCAGATGATCATGTAGTAACTAATGGAGCTTTAAAGTTGAATGCAAATTCTAATCAATTTGTTGATGTAAATAAGGTAGAAATGCATTTTGTTAAACTCTTGCCTGTTGTCAATGAACTGATTACCAAAAACACATGTAAGGGTAACACAAACATTCCAGATTTATTAACTCAACAACTTACTCTTAATGATAAACTTAAACTTCTTGGTGCAAATATATATGAAGTGTTTAGTGACATGTAATAGTAATAATTATTATTATCAGAAACATACTACAGAACTGAAGGCCAAAACAAATCAATTATTTCTGCTTATGATATACTATGACCTTAGATAGCTTATAGTATGCAATTTTATTTTCCAAGATAAATTCATATTTCTTTTTTGTGTAAATGGTTAACTACAAATAATTGCTTGGAATATGAAGAAAACAAGAATAGTTATCTAAATTATGTAAAAAAGTATAAAAGTACTTTTGAATTTACATTACTTGTAGTGATAATTTATAGTACTCCAAAAAGTAAAATAAGTAGAAAACTCAGATAATACACAAAGTAGTCAGGTAATAAATATAAAACCCAGACTGAATATGTCTGAATACTGTTGGTTTATGATAAAATGTAACAATTTCCTGTTTTAATGTGTTATCATAAGCAGTATAATAAAATGGGACCTCATTTAGCTAATAATAAATACAGGTATGAACTATTAACTGTGTATCAGTAATTAGCAATTACAATCAAAATGTTCATTTCAATTTGCAGGGGTAATATTAATGGTACTGTTAAATGATTTTTCTATTTCAGTCTATGTTCTGCATTTGTATGACAAAACCAGCAAATATTTTTGTTTTTCATATAAAATGTGTCATATAATTTGATTCTGATAATTATATATAGATTTGTGTACATAAAAAATTATTCTTATCTGATTTGAGTATCATTATAAGTACATACTATAAGAATATGTATAGACGTAATTACCTAATCATTATGAAAACAACTTAAAAACATTTGGGGACCCTGCCTTGTTAATCTGTAGAATACCTAGTCAGAAGTTTTGTATGACCTAGGCTCTTGAGGCTCTCTATGACCAAAGAAAGCCTGAAGACTACTTTACTACTGTTCTAATGAGAACATTTATCTGTACTGACAGGCTGGAGTGATTTTGATTAATTTTGTTGTGTGTACTTAAGTGGGTTGATGTATTGATTAAATTTACAATTGGATCCTGTAAGGTGATTGGGGTTCAAGAGTATTTTCTTAATTATTTTTATGTTTAGGTTTGAGTATGTCTGCTGGGTCCGCTAATCTTTTAAGTAAATATTAAGTAACAAACGTATGGTATAGTGAGATACTAAATTTGGCACAGTGCTGCAAATGCAAGAAAGTGCAACATCGCATCTAAAACTTAGATAAAACATTTAAGGGTACCATAATTATAATATGACATTCTTCATAATATGTGTAATATTTGGGAACACTTAAAATGGCCACTTTAGAATAAAATGGGTGAGGTTTATTAAAATATATCTGTAAAACATATACTTTTTTTATTCCTTATTTCACATCTGCTGTACCACAATGTAATCCACCAAATATGTTCTTATTTTGGCTTGCTATGATAGGTACTTTTATTGTAATCCAAATAAGAAAACAAATAGAGAACCAATTTGTTCTCGACACAGGTGCTATTAGGCTATTATGCATATCGTCTTATTATTGATTTTAACACAGACAGACACTACAATATACATATAGGTATAAAATGTAAAGGCAAGACATGAAAGTAAGTAAAAACTTAAATTTTAATAACTTAAATAATAAATTAAATCACATATCAAGAAATATGATTTATACTATAGTTATCTTACTTTAATATAACAAAGACAAAGACAAAGACAAAATCATTTATTTTCACAAATATGGGTAGGTGGTATATAGATATTTAGTTCAGACCATATTTACCTTTTCAGGTGTACAAAATACATGCTTTTTTTACTATAATGAATTGGAATTTTAAAATTAATTAATAACAATATAGTTAGCGATAAACACATTCATACCCATTGTACAATTATTCATTTATTTAATTAATCTGTGCTTTAACGTGGCTATATCTAGCCACTACGCTGTTCTGTTGACCTTTTATATTTTGTAGTATTATAGCTTAGTGGCACATGTATTGCAATGGTTTGTTTAAGATATTAGCTGATGCATGGTGCGTGGTTTTTTTACTTTTGATTAAGTAACAAAGGAGCGTGCGGCCACCTGGTGTTAAGTGGTCCAGCGTGGTGAACTGTCTTTGCGGGGAGATCGATGCCCAATATTGATGGAAGTAAGTTGTTAATGATGATGTCCATAACTGTATTGAACCGATGCCAATAATCAAAATAAAATTTAAAAAACTCAATCCAACTTCTAAAAACTATTATTTGACTCTATTAAGAGAACCGGGTGTACAGTGTGAACACCGCTTTAGAATAGCATTTTTGTAGCAATTTCATGGCGTGTGCCTAATGTATTAGAAGAAATTTTTATTTATCGTTAATTTCTTAAGTATGCGATTGGCTTGTTAGATATTAGAGAAAAAATAAGTCCTCAATGATAAAATATGGATTGTAAACTAATGGCATATGTTTTGTTTTACAGCAGCTGCAAATGTTTCTGTAGGCTCAAAACAATTTACATTTGGATGACTTATGATAATGTGGTAATTAATTATTTTTATAGCATCTGATATCCGGAATGTAATGTTGTTATACTAGCTAACTTATTTTTTAACAAAACTTGTTTTGTCATTGTCAAAAATACGAGTATAACAGACGTATTAGATATGTTTTATTTCTTTTAATCACGAAACTAATACTGTACTCTATATAGATAGTATAAAGCAGGCGAAAAATTTTATTAAACACTTTTTAAACATGTTCTATAGGTACTTAAACAGAAGTAGAGAAGAATAAATCTGCTGTCAAAATTTCGACGACATAAATGTCACAAAATTCTAAATCAATATAATGATAACAAAATTTAAAAATGTAAAAAAATTAAGTAACTACAGCCATGTTATTGCAGGACGGGCCTAACTTTCTATAATTATATAAAAGGTCAGCAATGGATAACTGTGTTAACAAATTTCTAGTTACTTACAACCAAACCAATATTGAGAAACATTCGGACAGCTCTGATTTTGACCAAACTCAAATCATTCCGGTCGTATCGCCCAAGAATGGTAAGCATAGCTTTTTTGATAAGGATACTGAAAAATATTCCAAGACTAAAGAGAAGGTCAGTATGATTTCATGTAAAATGTCACCAGCTAAGATAAATAGACATCCAAATGTCATGACATTCGATGAAAGTATCCCTATTCGAGATCACAATGTTTATACGAATCGGAGCCATAATAAAACTGACCGCAAATATAAAAAAATGAGGCTTAATAATAAGGGCGATGGCAATGCAAATCATCTACAACCAACAAACGACTCAAAGGAGATTCAACACAAGACAACCCCATGCTTCTCAAACATTTTTAGACGTTCTAATAATAACACTAAGCAAATTGCGAGCATCAAAGAATTTCCAGAGGGCACTTTGAATAGCGGTAAAACATTTTGTGCAGATTGCGAGCGTAGACGAATAAAAAAGCTCAATAGACGCCGCCGGAGCTATGTAGTACAACCAGTTTATGCTGTTGACAACATGCGAGGGGGACCAGTTCCATTTGGACATGCAAACGATCGAGCACCGTTATCACAACACAACCGTAAGGCTATAAGAAAACAGGACTCCAACACGAGCTACGAACTTACTTCGTCAGAATCCGAGATCGACAGGACAGTTCATCAAAAGCATCGTCGGCGAAATTTCATAGAAAGATTTCAAAAGGAGATGAGGAAGGAATATTTGAAGTGTGAAAAAGAATTATTAAGAAATCGCGTCCAACAGTATCCCTCGAAACAAGATTATCATTTTCCTTACCAGGTTTTTTCCACTCCGTATTGCCAATCACCAAACGCTAACAACATTCGGGATTTGGATCAGAGTAATATACCGTCCACATCGTCGTGCTTCTGGGAGTACCTATTCGAAAAAATCCTCGGGAAGCACATGTTAGAGAAAGGTGATGCGCCCAAACCTTGTTATTGTAGTTCGCCATCACATGAACCACAACAGCAACAGATAAGCCCTTGCAGTCTTGAAAATAGCGAACACTTTGAGGCTAAATCTGAAGACCCTTACCCAAAGCTAAAGGAAGAAGTCCTAGAATGTCAAAGTTGTATGCAGCAAACAGATGTACTAAGAGAAAGTTTGTCAAAAATGCAGTCATCAACAAAAATAACTCCTACGCAAAATATCAACTGTAAATGCTATTTTAACAAGAAGTGCAAGCAACAATCAGATCCTTCGAAACATCCACAAAAGTCAATGACACAAAGCGACGACTTGTCCGGACCCTGCCAGAAACCGCACGATGATATCACCAGGACCGTCGAAGAGAAATACAATGGAGAAATATTATGCATTCACAATCCACCTTGCATATTAATTAATGGCTGTCTTAATTTGCCTACAGCTCAAGAGACAACGCCCATTCAAGGGGACTTTTGGCCCGTAACGCAAGATAAGAAATCGAGCTTTTATCATATGTGTCGTAAAATTAAACTGTCGAAACAAAGTTGTTGTGAACAGGCGTGCCAGTACCACCCACCGAGCATAGATGTACAGCAAGATCTGGAGATGAAGCCAGAGAAAATAGTTCAGAGCATATGCAACCACGACCCTCCCTGCGAAGTAGTGTACGGCTGTTACAAAGCTAAGTACGATCCTAAGTTAGAGAACTCCTGCGTGCATGTGCCTATGTGTCAGAGGCTACCGGAATGTCTGATAGAAGACAGACAAGATAGACAGAAGCTATGCGAGCATAAACCCAAGTGTACAGAGTTGCCATTATGTTCGAGAAAGTTCTTAATATTAACTGCTAGAGGTACCGTAGGAACACAAGTGCGGCCGAAGACTAAGCTAGTGTGTCGACACGAGCCGCCCTGTATCTTGATACCAAAGTGCCTCAATCACATCATCTCTGAGAGCTATATTCCCTACGGAGCGATCCCCGACTGCGTACATCAACCCTGCTGTGACATGATACCCGCGTGTTGCAGAAAGGCTGCCAAGGAAATGGTCTCTGCTTCCTCACAATATCCCAAAGCACAGTGTCGAATTATCTAGAAAATTTGAACTATGTTGATCAATTTGTGTGTTGCGATAATTACCCAGTTTCCGAATTCAATTATGCAACGTAAACAAAGGGTTAAGTTAATTCAAGATAAAAAACGATGACCATTTTTAACGCATGTATAATAACGCATACATAATAACGCATATATAATAACGCATATATAATATTTTCTTAAGTGCATTCACGAATATAAACACTAAATTTTATTTTATAATGTTTCCCAGAAGTAAAATGTTTGTAATTGATATTTTTAACTTCTATGGAATGAGAACGTCAATTACCAATCAATATTTTACTTGCTTCTCATTGGGTAAAAATGGACTATTTTTATACTCCCTCATATTAATCCAATTTGCGAAAATAATTTGCTATATGTAATTTTATTTTCATGCAACTAACCTAAAACCGCGATTAAAGAAATCGACTAACTACGGAAACGCGAAAATTGTGAAAATACATATTTTAGTTTTGACTTATATACACAGTCTTGTCCATATTACAATGTTACAATGATCTAGTATTGAATGCGTCGCGAATGTCGCAACGCAAACGATAAAAAATTTTAAGGCTTTTGTTCTAGTATTCAATAAAATTGTATGATGAATTATGTGAAAATTATATTTGATGTTATAGCTCCTTTGCGTGTTAACTGTATTGTTGGTGTTGAAACGCGAATATGCATAATTTTCTCAACTCTTTCTTGAGTCATTATTACGCATTCTTAAGCAGGATTCCTAAGTATGTACATATGTATGTTGTTTTGTATGTTAAGCAAGTTGTATGCAGTTTGACTGGTCTCGTGGTCTAGTGGTTAGCGAACCTGACTGCTAAACGGGAGGTCGTGGGTTCGATCCCCACCCAGA
>DWNH01000205.1:0-17653 GCA_018249895.1 Tiana niger
TATAAATAAATTAAAAAAACAAATATACATCGGTGAAGGAAAATATCGTGAGGAAATCTGCATGCCTGATATAATAATTTTAATATTTATCTTTGGAATTTATGAAACGCCTGTGTATGGAAAAACGCTTTCCAAACTGTATCCAAGAAATGCAAAAGTAACTCATAATTTGTAATAAATTGTCAAAGGTATATAATAATACTACTCAATAGTACTTACTACTATTTCATTCCTTACTTGCCATTCTTTTTTTGTTGTTAAAACGTCATATACTGTTGCTGCTGCTGCTACCATACTTCTTCACCAGGTTTTTTTGGCGAATCAGATTAGCTCAGCCTAAATGGAAGAGTGGGTAAGGGGTAGGAGTGAGACCCAGCGCCTGGATAGAACCGCGACCTGAATACACATCTCCGCCCCAAAAATGAATAGCCTTGGACAAGGGAGAACCAGTAGTAATGTGCACAAAGTGATTTTGAGTGGCTGGGAGACTGTTTATAGTTCTAGCATGTGCAAAGATTACACTGGTATATGTCTTATGGGTCTGACGCAACGTAAATATAAGTGCACTTTGTACCGAAATGCCATCTTACTCTTTCTGTCTAAGGGTAAAGCTGCACGAGCACGAAAGCTGGCCTATTTCTTATTGTGTGAATGTGCTTATTAAATGTTAAGCGTCTGTAAGGGTAAGACCCAAGTAGCTGACTAAGGGATAGTCCTCTCGTAGAATTTGATAGGTTTGGTTTGTTGGCTTGGTATTTTGATTTTCTTCTGTCATAGCGTAAAAAGGACTGCCGCACTTTTTAAACGCTAACTAGCGATTGATTTTAATTGTCTTGTAAGTATAGTTCGCAATACGCTAAGGGGGTTCCTGTTTCTGTGGGCATCATCAACTACTCGAAGCGGTCTTCTCTCAGAGGTGAAAACACTAATGCAACCTGCATGTATGTCATGTTTAATAAAATCGGAAATCTATGATTAGTGAACGATAAAAAATACAGTCAGCTAGACGCATCGTAAAATAAGACTGTCACGAATGACAGCAATACTCATTGTCGTGCCCAACAGGCTGTTTCAAAATTCATGTAAATATGCATTGAATAACTTCCAAAACAGAAATTCTAAAAATATTTCCAAAATGAAGCTTGTTTCACCAGAAAATGCATAATTTAAGTAGATTAAATTATTTAATCGAACCTAATGAAGTTCCAACTTTTCCAAACGACGCAGTTCAAAATTTGAGACGGGCTGTACTCTCCCCATTTATAGTTAAGCCAAACATACAGGAAGCATTACAACGAATAGATTTCAAGTTTCATAGAACCTGCAGTTTTTCAAGTTTGATACGGGTAAATACCTATAGTTACGAATAATTTAATTCTACTTATTTGCTTAGATAATATTATGTTTAAGCTTTTCAACAGGAGTGTAATGTAGCGGAAGGGCAGACTTTCCTGATATTTAGGGGTTGTAGGAGCTCGGAGAGCAGGGTGACCATCAGCATGTCCGCCTCTAGCTGTTCCTCGCTTCACATGCCCGTTAGTTGCAATGTTATTGTTTTTAAACTTAAACTATTGATTTATTAACTCTTAATGGATTTCTCTTTTGTAGCCAAATGTCATCATCAACCCCCGCGACAGAGAACTACGCTCGATCGCTCAGCAGACTGAGATAAGCTGTCGTTATTCTCCCGGGCTTACTTCACCAGGTTTAAATATTTTACCAAAGTGATATTATATTTTGACAATTATGGTTGTTTTATTTTAATAACTAATGTACGTAAGTACCTACTGTCTAATGCTAGAACGATATCTTTGCCATAGCTTGCTAAACTAGCTAAACCAGCTTTAGATTTGAGATTTGCTTGCAACAGCTGCACGTTAATTTTAGTGAACCTAACGGAGTCGGAGGAGCAGCGAGTGCTGCGCGCGCGGATCGCGGACTCGCTGACTGTTTCATCACCGGCGTCGTCGCTGCTCCAGCCGGGGGGGCGATCACGCTCCATCTTGGGATCCGTCTGCGCGTTGCTACTCAATAAACAGGTCTGACCAAATTCTAGATCGTAGGTAAATGGTACACGCCAATAGACAATCAATCAATGTACGTGGTTACTTAACGGTCTTTATTTACCTACATAATTATGTTTTCTTGTGATATTTACTTGTCATGGTTTGCAACAACAACTTATTCCAACTAGAATTGAATTTTCGATTTTTAGACGGGTGAGATTCGTCGGGAATAAAATAAGCCAAATAATATTTTAGGGAACTGGTGCCAAGGAGGTTCCCAGCTTATCCGGCAGCCTGACTTCAGACAACATCTGCCGCATCTGTTTCGGAGGAGAATCTGCGGAGCGGCTGGTGCGGCCGTGCTCGTGCCGCGGCACCATCGCCGCCGTGCACCGCGCCTGCCTCGAGCGCTGGCTGCTGCAGGCCGCCACCTCGTACTGCGAGCTGTGCCGGCACCACTACGTGGTCACCAGGAGCCACAAGTGAGCTCACTGCGGTCTGCAACCGTAGTCCACTTTCTGAACAAAGTCGACTAATTACCTGTTCCCACTATCTTTGATCGAAGCCGACGGTTTTTAAATTAAGTTAAAGAGATGGTAAAAGTAAGGAAATAATAATACATTTAAAATTTATGAGTTTTTACTTGCTGTTGAGTAACAATAATAATTTGTCAAGGCCAAATATGAGTTTAGTGAAGTGTTGGTATTGTTCCGGTGGGCGCGAGGTGGTCCTGGGCGCGCTCGGTGGTGGAGTGGGCGCGCTCGGGGCGCGGCGCGGCGCTGGCGGCGGACGCGTGGCGCGGCGCGGCGCTGGGCGCGGCGTCCGTGCTGGGCACGGCGCGCGCGCTGCACGCCGCCGACGCCGCGCTGCAGGCGGGCGCGCGCCGCGGGGGCGCCGCCGCGCTCGCCGCCAACCTCTTCTCCTCGATCCTCATCGGCGTCATTGGTACGTCAACTAGGATGCTTATATTAGTGCGTGTTTCCTCTGGATATCTTCTACCATTGCACTTTTTGTGTTCACTGAAGTCAAATGTCTAATTTTTGTTTTAAATTTTGCCTCCCTTTAGCTCATTGGCTGGCCAGTTTCTAGTATAGGTGCCATGTTGTATTTCCGTATTACCATACATATCAATATATCAACGTTGTTGGTTATTAGTAGAGGTTATGATCGGCTCATCTTTTGCACTAAATTGTATAAGTATATAGTAATATAACCTATTAAGTAACAGTCATTGTAGAATCGACTGAATGCCATTTGTAGCAGTAAACTTAACTAATGTACCTACTCTTATATACACGTCATGCCTCTTTGAAGTGCAGTTAAACACACGCTGTACGTTTTGAAGAATGTTATTTTATATTTTTATATGTACATATTATTATTTCAATTTATTATATACTTTCATCTCCTTTTTTCATTTTTCTACTAATTTTTCATCTACTATTTTTATCAATAAATAAAGAATATGTTGCGTTTTTTGTAATAAATATATTTTAATACAGGTAATATCAAATCTGTAAACACAATTTTTCCAGAAGAGACAAGTTCTCCGCCAATTGTTACCAATCTATAAAACAATTTTAGGCGCTTATAATATAATGTAGGTACCTAGCGCCCAAAAGTTGCGAATCTTGGGATTATCAATGTGCCTGTAAGACTCAAATATTTTTTAACGAAATGCTGAAAATTTCATTTCTTGTTCTTCAGGATGTCTTTATATGTAAAGCGTATAACTACGTGAACGACCAAATATTAACATATTTAAGGTTGGACGTGTATTTGAGGCTGTGGTTGTGCGTTATGCTTTCACTTGTTTTACGTAGGTCTTTAAAAATCCGACTTTGGATGTTGTTATCAACGCAGAATAATTATTTAAAAGTTTTCATTATAGTATTAGTACATGTCAGGTGCACTGAACGGGCTGCTGACGACGTGGATGCTGCTGAAGATCCAGGAGCACCAGGCGTCGTGGCGCGCGTGGCGCGACAGCACCCTGCACGTGCGCGTGTCGCTGGGCGCGCCGTCCGCGCCGCCCTCCCGCCCGCCCTCCCTCGCCCCCTCGCAAGCCACGGTGGTGGGTGCCGAGACCCGCGCCGACCGCGCCACCAACGTCGCCGACCCTTTTATGGTGGCCCCGCCCTTCGCGCTGCCCGACCCCTGAGCGCCTTCAGTCTCGTCGGCTTCGTCTGCTACTTCGTCAGCCTCATCTACGTTCTGTAGAGACTGGGTTAAGGGGCCTTTTAAGGAAAATAATTAGATATGACGCAGTTGTTTATATTTCTACTATTCTCGACCGGAGTGTGCACTCTCCTTCTTTTCTTGACATTCATAGTAAGGCACTCGACACGTTCAAGAATGGACTCTGACTTGCATTAGGATGAATTTCAAAATAAAACATCATTTATTGTTAATCATATTTATTTCATTTCTATCGGTATAAATTAAAGTATTATCATTACAATAATCAATTTAATAAAAATCAGTAGGCGATTATTTGAAGCCGCTATCATTAATGTCAAAGTGTAGTAAAGAGTAATACATAACTTAGTTAATGTTAGACAAAAGAATCGTAAGTGAAGTGCGGAGCGGGCCCGCGCGAGGATACGACTTGCTTATGTAGGGGAATAAGTGAAGGCAATCCTTGCGGGCGGCGGTGCGCTCGTATCAAACTGTCGGTAGCGGAAATACACGCACGAACAACTACACTTACAATTTATGACCTATAAATAAATCGCTCGAAATAATATCTGTTAGTCAAAACTTACAAGCTAGTATAAAAAATCACATACATCTTGAGATTATAATAAATAGGAGGACTTAATGCGAGACAGCGCTTGGAGAAACGGCTAGTTGGGCGGACACTGACCAATAAACATCTGACAAAACATTAACACAAACAAACAAATCAAATATCAACAACATACGCTCTTTGGACTAACGTTTCGACGAATAACATACAAAAATAATTTTGTGACTTGCACGTTCAACTACTGTAGCTGACGCCCGTCTGCTGGCCGCGCTGCGCCCCACCGCCGCTGCCGCCCGAGACACTGCAGCGCGGAGGCGCCGGGGCGGCGCAGCGCGGGGCGGCGCAGCGCGGGGCGGGGCAGCGCAGCGCGAGCCGCGCCGGTCAGTGCTGCTCCTTGAACCGGCGGTAGATGGACTGCACGTACGTGAACACGCACTTCCAGTCGGGCTTGCGCATCGCCACCATGTCGTCCACGTCCAGCAGAGGATAGATTCCCGCCTTCTCACTAGAACACGCCACAATATCAATATAACACACTTTAGAAAATATGACGTCATAGTTTGACGGAGAATTTCTTATACGCCAAAATTAAAACAAATATTTGAAGTAACGTTTGTTGAAAAATCGTAATTGGTCTGGTATTAATTCATGAACTTATTGATCGGAAGGTTATTTCTTAAGAAATTTCTGCCACTAAAACACTATCTGTACGATGAATACAGGAAAATAATTGGAAACATAATCTGGACGCCCGCCCGCCTTGCGTCGATACTGGCGTCCATACCTACTTGGAATTAATTAGCTTGCATGAGTTTTTTATCTTATACCTAGTAAGTAGGTAATATCTTAAGTTGCAAACGAGCTTGCAGCCCTGTGTTGTTAATGCCGCCCATGTACGTCCACTTTAAATCTTAAATAGTACTAGCCGATGAACTCACTAACTTACAAATCTTTTTGACTTTTATTAAGTGTAGTAATACCTTGTAATGAATAAAACAATTTCATTTCATTTCATTTAATCACTATAGTACATACTAACTAAGATTCCGCTACCACCAATAATTAACCGTGCCTGCACCCCGTCTTTCTGTGCTTAATCGCTATACAATAAAAATAGGTGTCTCAGTAGTATCTCTTATCGTACTAAGTCTGTATTATCACGCTATATACTCACTCGGCAATTTTGAAGGCGAGCGTGAAATTGTGTCGGCGCTTGTCGGGCGAGAGCGCGGCGTAGTCGAACGCGTCCGGCAGGAAGTGGTGCAGCAGCGCGCAGAAGGCCAGCCCGTCCGCCCAGCTCGTCGAGAAGTTCTCCAGCTTCACATTCTACATTAGACACATACATGCATCATTGTTTTTCTGTGGCATTCGTTTTACGAGTTTTGAAATCTACACTCTATTAGCAGTGTAGATCACTATTACACGCATTTTGTATGAATAGTCTGAGCAATGCCACTTACAGAAACGATAAAGATAGCTGGTATCCGCCACAGCTATAATATCTAGACTAGAAACAGTAACTATACCCCGTATTTTATTATACAAATCCAACTATTGCACAAATTCTTTTTAACATGATATCTTTATCGACATTAGATATTTCTCGTCCTAGGTTAACTTTCTATCGAAGACTGAAAGAAAATTCATTGAAGGCTGAATACAGGTGGAATGGGAACGCTATTGTACTAACCTGTATTCAAATGTATTGATCAATGCAAACTTTATTGTATTACATATACAGTTATATACAATTTAAACTATACTGTGCACTGTGTAAAGATTTATCAACAAAAATTAATTGCATGTTAAAGCATTAGGTATTCCTACTTGTTCCAATCTCTAGTGCGGACGTGTGAGAGGACGTGTGAGGACAGTGACTGCTTTAATTACTGTTACTTACTTATTTTACTGTGCATCATGAAGTGACTACAATTCTTTTTATTAGCAGCATTTTAATACAGCAAAATAACAAGTTTTGTAGTAACCCGTGGAGATCTAATGGTATTACGTGGTTTCTGCATCAATCATATGAAATCACGTATGTACTTACAACCCAAGAGCAATGACCTGCACTTTTATTTCTGCTAACCAAATCCTTATAGTTGTAGCACCGCGCAAACCGACCTTGCTTTCCATATCACGGACACACAAGTATCATGCATCATACATCTCTCACTTGACACATAGTTACGATATCCTGTTACGTTTTTTATTCAAAACCAATATTATTAACGTTTCTTATTACTGTGACAAGACATGCTTTAAACGTTTTGAAAAAATAGTTAGTTATATTAGACAATATTGGCAAAATTCACACATTTCACATTGTAAATTAAAGTTCTATAGTTACCGTATTTTTTATTATTGTTTTTTAGATCGAATGGTGGTGAATACTTCGTCATATAATTAGATGTGGATAAATTTTGAGAACCAAAGTAATACAATTTGGTCACGCAATGAGAGTGAAGGTCATTATATATTTATATACTGAGAAAAAATATATACAAAGAAGTATAGCCATAAGAAGCGTCAAGAGAAGCGTGGCGTGGAGAGTGACGGAGTGAGCGGTGGCGGCGAGCGAGCGGCCGCACGCCGGGCCTCCCGCGCTACGCCGATGCGCGCTTTATCCCCACATGGACACCGTCACACTTGCCAACCCATTATTATGCATCGCGTATAGTAAAAACATGCATCCGGCTTGTTGAACCGCTGAACTATCCCAATACGTTCAGATGAAACATTAGGCCGGAAATAGTCTGTCGCTCATGAGAATCAAGTTGCAAAATACAAGTGGCAGGACGCAGTGGGATGTCAGCGGCGCGCGGCGGGGCGTGCGCTCCGTGTGTGAAGTGTACCTCGTAGTCCCGGGTCTTGTCGCGACACCACTGCAGCAAACGCTCTTTAATAGTGAGGGCGCTGGCTTGCAGCGCGGGGTCGGTGAACTTGAAGTAAGGCTGCGACGGAGAGCCCGGGCTCTGCGGAGTCTTGGGCGAGCTACAACCGGAGCCTCATGTTAGTCTCCACTTCGGGTCGCGGTTAGTCGCAACGCGGCGAGGACGCGCGTTAGTGTGTGCTCTGTCACATTCGTGTGTCGCGAACATATCCGCGGACAGCCGCGGTGCGCAAGTTAAAGGCGTTGGACGGGAACTCTTGTTATTTACAAGGGCATGTTAATATCACGTGCTAGTTCAAAAGTCAGTCCACTATGTTAAAGCGACTGTTTCAGCGGCCGTTCCTTGAGAATGAACGATGGCTATAATGTTTATGAAAGAAACTAAGAACACACGGAGCGTACTTTACTCGCAACATAATTTCGAATAGTTTCGTGAAAGGGACCGCGGACGGGGCGCCGCTCCGTACGTACTTAGAGCAAGCGATGGCTTCTCTGTTTTATGATGAAGCGACTAAAACATATACATGTTATAATGGATAATCTATTTGAATATTTACTTGTCTGTACCTAATTCCTTATCGGTATCCATAGCTGCCAAAATAAATAAATATGTTGCATTAAAATTAAATATAAAGCAAAGAGATTAACTAGTCTAATGCATAATAATAATACTTTAGGAAAGATATCCAGAAATAACGCTAGAATATCTATAGAATAAAATATTTCATGACATATGTTTACTTAGAAAAAAAAATACTGATATGTTTCTGGTGTCGTGTATGGCTCTGTATAATCAGCGGAGGCTCACCTCGGGGTGTTGGTAGAGTTTTGTTTCTCGAGCTGGCGGAACTTGGCGAACGGCGACACAGGTTTCGGCGCCGGCCGAGTCATGCTCTCGATCACTGCACAGAATTTATATTAATATAATTTTGATTTATATATGTACATAAAAAACAGCTGTAACTTTTGTATAATGACACTGACAAAGTGATGGATGTCGAGGTTCGTGCTATTTTACCTTTAGAATTTTTAATAGTGGTGGTGCTGCTGGTCACAGTTTTTTCGGATGAGTTCCTCCTCACGCTCGATGTCACGGTCGTCACTTCCTCTTCCTCTGTAAACGAAACGAGAGATATAGGAAAACGCATCGAGTGCCAAGTTTCGATAGGTAACACTAATAGGGAAAACTTGGAAAACAACAGCAAGACAACACGATGATACTCGGAAAGCTATTAGTCAAAATAACACGGTTACGGGGCGCGGTGAAATGAATTCGGAGGTTACGATAGGTATATACATCGACGGGGATGACGCGGACCGGCGGGGGCATGCGGCGCGACACAAGCGACAGGCAGCCCACACACACACGACTCACGCGCGTCTCGCTCGTCTCCCGCTCCTAACTAGTGGAATGTGCGCTACGAGAGCGCCGACACCAGGTCCTCAAACGCGTCGTCCGCGTTGCTCTCGTCCAGGAACTGGAGCTCCGCCACCGTGGGCATGGTACGGCTGCGACCCAGCGCAAACGACTGCGGCGCCGGCGCCGGCGCGGCTCGCAGCGCGCGCGCCTTGCGCGTCGGTGACGTCCGTCCCGAGAAATACGCCTCCACGGTCCTCTGCTTGTCGGGTAGCTGCTCGCGCGCGATGCCGCCCTCGAACATCTTCGGTACCGCCAGCAGATGCATCGATTTGGTTCGCGCGACCACCTTCCGCGGAGACACTGTCTTTGGCGCGAACTCGGGCATACGGTGCCACGAGCCTGAGCGCGCCAGTGGGCCGGCAGGGCTTGCGCCGCGACTAGCCATCGAGTCACTTGACGCCACAGACTCGCGGGAGGCGGCGAGCGCGGGGCTGCGCGGGCCGCCCGGGGATTCTATGGCATGGAGCGGACGGGTCGGTGAGGGGCCGTGCGGGGGGGTGTGGCCGTTTTGGACGGGGTGCGGGGCCGCGAGCCGTACCTGGGTCCTCGCGGCCTCCCGCTTCCTTCGTTCGACCTGGCCGATGACGTCGTGCTTGGGCGAAGAGAACTTGTCGAGCACGCCACGCAGGTTGTCGGCGGCGCCGCGGGTGCGCACGCCCGTCGTGATGGTAGCAGCGCCGCGCACTGGGCCGCGCATCACACGCGTCACCACACTGCCGTGCTCCGTTGCCGCGTCCGTCTCCAAGCCGATGTCCGCGCCCTCCGCGTACGATACGTCTCCGTTCTGATACGACACCGGCAACTTCGATTTGGACGGACTAGCGGGAGCAGCGCGTGTTGGTGACGTAGGGTATTCGTAAGAGTTGCTCTCGTTCAAAACTACGTCCGGTAAATAATCTACTTTGTGCGCCTTCGCCTTCTCTATATCGGGAGTCTGCTGGAGAGGAACAAACGTAGATGTAACGTTAGCAGGGGTGTAATCAACGATAGTGTAGGCGGGCGGGGCTGGGGGCGCGGGTGGTTTTTGTTCTAAAGTTTCGTGGTGGCCGTTCGTCATCGGAGCAAGACGATTCTTCTCTCTTATCTGTCTTTCGTAAAATTCAATTTGTAATCTTTGAGCGTCTACTTTCGGCGGAAACGATTCAGGACTTCGAAGCGTTTTCGAATCATCAAGTTTCATCACGAGCTCAGGAGCGGATAAGTCCTTCTGGCTAGGTATTGTTTTAATAGGATAGCTCTGAATTTGTGGAGGCGCGTGAGTCGGAGGCGTGGGTGGGTGGTAGTTGTACGTCCTCGGAAGTGGTACCACTTGAGATTCAGTGTTATCGTTTTCAAATTTGGTTGCCGTTAGTCCTATCGATGTTTTCAATTTATCGTTGTCGGATATCCATGGAGCGCTTGGTGCTGGAGGACTGGGTGCGAAAGATTTTGCGGCGATAGAAAACATGGGCGGATTCCCAGTCGGAGATATGGGAATACTAGAAGAAGGAGGACTCCATATATTTACGGGCGCAGTAGTAGGAGATAAAATCTTTTTTGGTGGTTTAAATGCAGACATTGGCGCGTGGGAGAATTGATTGACGGGAATCGGCTTTGCAGCAAATGGTTTAACTACTACAGGTTTTGTAGGTGACTGTGGTAAGTGACTCGAAGGCGTTGTTACTATATTTGGCTGTTTTTGATTTGTCAACGGTGGACCGAAATTCAGTTGTTTTTGATTTGTTGACGGTAGTCCAAAATTTGTTTGTTTTTGATGTGGTGACGGTGGATGGTTTACTGGAGGCGGTACGCTTGGCTGTGGCGGGTGTCGCACTGGTGGTGGTAACTGAGGCGGTGGTATACCTTGCGTGCGCAGGGAATCCCTTCGTTGAGACACCCACGGAGGCTTCACAATTTCCGGAGTAATGTCGGCTAAAAATTTTCGAGGTTGATGTACTGAAGGATTATCATTAGATGTTTGCCAAAATCGTTTTGCAGATGATGCACTAGACGATCTACTGTGCTCATCACGCTCACGATTTTCAAACGTATTTTTGATATTACCGAATCTGTTGCTCCAGTTGGGTTGTACATTAGCTGGGCTACGATTATTGTTTTCGTTCTTTTGCATAAACGCCAAAAATTTCCTATCGTTTTCAGTTTGTGGTTTAAATTCAGGTACTGTAGGTCCACGTTGAGCTGCATTCTCTTCATCTGTATCACTATCCATTCGATATGAACCGAGAGAACGACCAAAATCTATGGTATTGGCACGCTTCATTCGAGCGCGTTTGTTAGCACTAAATCTACTTAAAGGTTTGGACGATTCCTCGACAGTAGGCGGTGCCGCGAAATTGTATGTCGGTGGCGGAGGCCGATAAAGTGTCCGTTTCGCTTCCTCTGTGACTTGTTTAATTTGTAGTGCAACTGTTGGGCGGTTTATAGGTGCTCGTTTAATAGGACTTTCTTTTTCAATTTTGGTATCGAATTTGTTTGCTATTGCAGCTATTCCGCGCCTTGATTCCGAGTGCCAGCGTTCCGCAGCGCAACGTGTAGGTGGTTCTGGTTGGGGCGCATCAGCTATAGAATGCCTATAGAAATCTGGTTTTCTCGGTGCCGGCGCCCGTCGTTCCACAACGCGTGCATCTCTACTGACTTGCGGAGTGACCTCGTAACTGACCGAATGAGCAACTGGCGGGGGCTTCTGTCGTGCAGCTATCGCATCGTGGAAGCTGACTTGCTCATCGATACTGTCTTTTCTTTCCGGAGTCGATGGCTCCTCCACGCTTGGAACCGTCGACGTATTGGAGGCCGTACCGGAAGACGGCGTGATGGGCTTGAGAGTCTCGACGGGTTCATCGGCCAAAGCAAGGTGATCCCTATCTACCAACCGGCGAGCCTCTTCGAGTTCCTCGTGGGTGACACCAACGGTGTGGCGAGCAGCGCGGCTGCGGCGGCGGGGCTTCCTTTTGCAGCCGTCAAGACGATCGGCGGCGTCCAGTGCGTCTTCGAGGCGGTCGGCGAGCGTAAGCAGCGCGCGCGCCTGTGGGTGCGTAGTGGGCGGGGCCAGGGCTTGGCGCAGACGCGCTAGGGAGCGGCGCACATCAGCCACCACGTCGTGCGAGGCAGCGCCGAGGCCGGCCAGCAGCCGCTCGCCGCCGCCGTGCAGCAGACCCTGCAGCAACGGTAGGAGGAGGGACTCACCGCGCTCTCCACTCGTGCCGTCTTCCGCCTCGCCGCCCTCGCCGGCGGCTGCCAGCGCGTCCGTTACCGCGCTCGCACATGCTGCAATATTTTGGTGAAATTTATTATTGCGAGGGTTTTTACCACTACAGATTATTAAAAATCTGGATTTTTTAAAAGAACTAATTCATCTCATCGATTTCTAATAAACGTGCGGTGACACAGACTATTCCAGTTAATCTTAATATTACTTAATATAATTGTTTAATCTATTATAACTTAAGCTCTTATCTATAACGATCGCCAGAACGATCTAAACTTCTATATACCCACATACATATACATATGTAAATATCCGGTTACATGCATATCGAATACTGTTTACCTTCAGAATTGGATGTATGATATGGGAGGGCATGGGTTCCTTTTTACGTATTAGTAAAGTATAAAGCAATATCTTTAGAAAATCTTAGCTCACCTTCTTGTTCAGCCATGAGTGTGCGCAAGCGCGCGCGCAACCGACGCCGCTGCTCGTAATCAGTACACTCGTCTAACTGGAATGTCAATTTATAATAATTTCACTCAATATTTATAACTACGTAAGAGTATTGTATTGACTTAATTACTCATCAACTTTATCGTAACAAATATTGGATCAATGCAAGATCAAAACTGTCCGTACGCTAAAATTCATACATAAATTCACTTTATAATCTAATATTAACTTACACGCAGAACTTGAAACATGTCTTTATTTATTTAACTACTAATAAGTCGTGCACGTGTGTACAAGTCGACTAGGTACCCGATAGTGACGTACGTACCTAACGTACATACTGGTACAACTAAGCATTGAGTAGTTCGACACAATCATAAAAGTGCCATCTCCATAAAATTACGAATATTTGTCTGCAAGCAATTTTAGCCTTTAAATCTACGGAAAACGACGTGATTTTGCATAAAATTTTGCATTCGTAATAAATGTGCATTGTCCACAACGGCGCGACTTTAATAGTATCTATTTAGTTAGCAGGTAAGCACTCGGCACGAAGAGTTACATTTGCGTGGTTTCGGTATATATTACTAATCCTATTGTCGGATCACCCACCGGAAGTGGTCGTAGCCGGTAACCGGAACTAACTGTTCTCCATTTCACTATTTTACATTTGCGAGTGTAATGGTGGTGACCACGCAACGGTTATTCGGCATTTTATCCGAAAGCATAAAGACTTTCTACGTCCGTCGCTGCTCTGCTCTTTATTGATAATTACGTCCACGTCTATACCAGTTAAGAACTACTTACCGTTAAGATGTTACATGTTGTAAAATTATTGTTTAATAATTTAGATTACATTGAAACTGTTTAACTTTTCATTACCCTAGCAATTTATTGTGAGCATAAACAAGCACCGTAACAAAAACGGCAATATTTATAATTTCACAGATAAGTCCATGCGCCATTAATAATTCCGTACATTAGTGTTTATAGGATGCAATTAATTCGGTGCCAGCTCGCCAGCCACGTCTTATTCTCGGGAAGAGATAATCTCGACAGGAGGCTGGCTGCGAGCGCGCTTCTCACGCTGTCGCATTGCTGCACGTTGGGGCAAGATATGATCTTGCAGCGATTTCTAATATTGCTTGTCAAACATAGATATTTTGATGATCGCGCGTCATACAAAATGATTTAATTATGCTGTAATTAGTATCACGTTGTACGCTTAATTCACATTTTTATTTATAAAATATAATTTTAAAAATCTGTTTACAATGTCTAGTACCATGTTTATTATTATGTTCTTTTGATATATTATCAAAATATTCTTTGGGTCAATGATACGTTTTGAAGTAACTACTTCTAAAGCTTTTGGCCCTTATTATACAATCAACAACCATTATCGCGTTCGGTATTAAATAATATTGGTATATTACATAACTGTTTTTATTTATGAACTATTTCTCTTGAGGCTCACTGAACGAGCGACTGTTGAAGTGCCTATACAGGCAAAACATATTGAAATATTGTGACCGTAACTTATGTTAACATAGTACGTCTGTACTATGTTCTTGCAAATAAAATTTTGATTTGATTTGAACGATAATATGCATCAAGATGACAATTAACTGACTATCGATTATCATAATAGCTCCACTTAAAATCCATTGTACTCAAAAATGCAATTCGTAAATGAAATCGCAATTCTTCAGTAACTTGCGTGACCACGAATGGCGGCGGTGCGATTTGTCGAACGACGGGTTCTGCGCATCGGGTTTGAATACGACTCTCTTGTTAATATGTTCATCAAGGCACTTTCACACGCGGCGACAGGTCGCTCGGCCGGCGGCCGTGCGTTTCACATGCGGCTACAAAGGATGCGATATAACATACGAGTATAACGAGTTTATTTGTTTGACTTTACATGGAGATATCGTATCCGTAAATCTTGTATAGTGGTTTACAACCGTGATAATTTTGTCTTTCTTTGTTTGTATGCGAACATTGCGAGTAATATTTTATGCTTAAATTATTAAGTTATGCTTTTTATTTATTTTCCAGAGTTTATGTTATTTAAATGTAATAATAATATTTCAAGATATGTAACTCCACTACGCAAACTGGACCGAGGTAGGCGTTTCTTAAAAACTGTACCGCGGGATGTTGTCAGTGATCTCTTGAGTCAGTCAGTTGGGTTCCATCAATCGCGTGCGAGCATTTTAGACGAAAGCAGTTAGATTAGCGTTGCGTGGCTCTGCTAAAGTACTGTCGTCAGTTTATACTTGTATCATCAACGAACACCGACGTTTAGACACCAACTGTGTGAGACGTACGTTTCGGGACTATTATACTACTCTTCTTTCATCCACTTTGATTTGTTTTATTGTTAAAGCAAGTATCTTGTACATAATAAAAGGTAAATGAAAGAAGTTGGTCGTTTTCACACATCATGCAAACACTGCTGAATTTTTACTCTAATTCCTTAAAAACCTTTGGACGTTATGAGAGAAATATTACAACTATATTTCCGTTTAATATAAATTTTGGAAGGTTTTATCAATCTACGCCTTTATAAGTACGTATTTCACGTTCAATTTCAAACAATTTATAAATCTACAACAAACACGCAGACAAAGACTTTCTATTCAATAGATGTATAAGTCAACGGACAAGTGTGTAGCGGTCGGAAACCCATGACTGGCGTGTTTACAGACGTGTCGAAAGTGAGAGTGGTAACTATTCTCCCGAACTTGGCTTTCTTCGACTCTTGCGGAGCTTCCGTTCCGGACGTGACGTCACCCCCGTTGTGATTAATATGTCGAAAATCACGTATGTCGTATAAAGCATGGTGTTTATCATAACATTATTTATTGTATTCTTCGATACAATACAATCATATGATTTAAATTCAGTCCCTAAAATTTGTAGATCTTTGATACAGATCAGATGACCTTTTTCAAGTTAAATCTAATAAAGAAATCATGATGTTCTTTACCGAAGCTAATGTGAGATTTAGCAGCTCCTCATAATTTTCTAGTAGGACGGAAATTAATTACGGTATTATTGGGTGTGTCGGTGGTACTTCTCCGGGCGGGAGCCTACCACCTATCGAATCTATTTTTAATATAAAGTTGTAATGAGTCTATGATAACAATAGTTATATTAAAGTATTAAGTAGAATAATTAATCAAAAGGGCTACAGGAACTGAAAGTATTCGGTGGTACTCTTCTCTTATAAGAAATCCTTTATTAATTCTCTACCTATCGATTTGAAGATAACTTAATACTTGTAACTTTTTACAAAAATCAAAAATTAAGACGCCCACTTGACTTCTTAGTAGACCTAGCCGTTGTTGTTTGTGCACTTGTTGTAAAGGGGCTTGTATTCATGCACTATGAGGGAATAAAGTTCAAAACAAGGGCAAGGTGTGGATGGCACATGGTACTTACAAGCTTCCTCAGCACTCGCTCGTCCCAGCACTGCTCGAGGTCCAACTCCTCGGCGCGCCGGCTGCTGCTCACCTTCCCACCGCTGCTCTCGACACTCTCCTGCTGGCAGAGTATATCTCTTAGCACGTTTTATTAGGCTTCAAGAGTAGTGTGTTATGTAGAGTTACTAATATCTTATTACGTAAAAGTCCTTGAAGGCTGCCAATGCAAGGGCAACCCCTCTAGTGTTGCAAATGTTTATAGGCGACGGTGACCATATACCATCAGGTAGCCCGTAGGTATGCCTGTTTGTCAGTCCTTTTACATAAAGACGTAGTTGACAGGAGTCTGACTTTCTTTTACTTGCAAATCCTGAATTGGTCATTAATTTCAATTACAAAGTAAAGTATATTATTATTAAAAATGTTGACGTTTGTTTACACCATTATTTACGGAGCTTGCATTCTTCAAGGCCCCCGCAGTTGGAGAGGAGCAGAGGAGTATTGGAGAAGAAAGTGTTGCAGCCAATCTTACGAGTGTTATGGCTAAATGGCTAACTTGCAATGCATCCTTTTAAAATGTACCTAATCCATCCCATCTAAAGTATAATTATCATGTAATGTTCCTTCCGAGCGCAGCTCAGTGTCTTCGCAAGCAATATTAATAGAGCGGAGTTTTTTAAGTAGCCACAAATAAATTTAGACAAATGCATCCCGGAGTAAAACGACTAGAGTTTTAAGTGTTGGCGAACGCGCGGCTCAATCATTCATAGTATTTTGAACTCGCATTTTGTAGGAAATATTATGTAAATCGCGTTGAAGTAGTACAAAATGAAATAACTTCATTCATTTATTGTTAATTATTATCTAACTAGTTAATATAATAGAATTTTCACTATATTGTATTTTGTGCGAATCTACGGAAGATGTAATCACAGCTGTTCTCCAGTCTGTCTATTAGTATATTTCCAGTAAATATAGATGTAGAGCAGGAAGGTGAAAATAAACCGCTAGTACGAGTATTCAAAACAAAGCGTAGGATAATTTTACGTAACAGTAATACGATTAATTTATCGCACACCGGCCGCGGTCGTTTCACAGCGAAACACTGACAATTTATAGATAGCATCTGACAGTTTTTTTCTCGTTAATATATTGTAGTGCGATGCCATTCACTTAGCTAAAAATGTACGCAGATGCGTTTGTCTGGACGTGTTACGCCACCGATCTGTGACAGATGTATAATATTTGAGTATTTATTATTAGAGATCGTAGTGAAAAAGACCTTGTAACGCTGCGTCGAGGCCGCCCTTCGGGCTGACAGTTTTATTTTTGATGCGTGGACATTGGCTGACGAGTGAATCACGAGTATTTAACTAGTTCATTGTATAGCGATGTAAGAGGAAACCGCTTTTACCTATACATACTTATATTATCTTTGTTCTTTTTCGTTCGCGTTTGACTTTAAATGTGTATATTAGTAGGTAATAAAGTATTAG
>DWNH01000206.1:0-17608 GCA_018249895.1 Tiana niger
TGTGATGAGCACGAATATTTGTTCTGTGTCTGGGTGTATTGTTATCTATATAAGTATGTATTTACAAAAAAATATATATTTATGTATGTATGTTTATCAGTTGTTTGGTTACCATAGCATAACCGCTGCCTAATTTGAGATCAGGTGACCGTGTGTGAGTTGTACGAAGATATTATTATTATATTGGGTCGCAGTGACCACGTAACACCACGTGGCCTGCATGCTCATTTGCTACAATCATTAAAAAAAGGATAAAAAATTATTAACTCTGTTATAGTACAATACTTAATACAATTGTGTTAATTTAATAATTGTAGACAATTTTATTTTATAACTAAATACAGTATTGCCTTTGAAACGACTATATTATCTTAAAGCAAATTACTTATTGGTAAATGAATCAATTTTACTCAAACGAGCCGGGCTATGGCCGGGGCTCCGCAGAGATTCGTTTTGATTAAGATCGGATTAGGGTCTAAGAACCGTGAGAGAGCGCACATGGGAGCTTTGTTAAGTGACTATTAAACGACCTCGGCGAATTAGCCTTTTTAAACTTAACAAGTTACACAATGAGGGTTTCATATTATAAACATTGTAGATAATCAAGAATCAAATTATATTATTTTTATTTAAAAATTTATTTTATGCGTTTTCTCCTTAAGAATCTATTTCATTTAAATACCTCGGTACGACAATTTGATAGGTAGTAAAATAGCGCGTTAAAAACGCGTTACATTGCTATAAATAATTTATTAGCGCAATCTAAGTAGAATAGTTTTTTTACGGGTTCTATCCCCGCACGCATCTCTAATTTTTCAATATTATATGCATATTATACATTAATTATCAGTTGATCTTCGGTCAAGGAAAACGTTGTGAGAAAACCTGCATTCAATCAAAAATTCTCGAAAGGCATGTGTAGTCCACCCAGTGCGGGTTGGTTTTGAGACTGTGGACTGTGGCCTAAATAATTCTCATACGAGAGGGACACCCGTACCCAACAGTGGGACTATGAAGGGTTGATGATGACTGAAGTACTATTTGTGGATATATGTACATACATTCATGCTACTACTTGGGGCCTCATACCTAAATATAAATACCACCTTAGGTAGGCACCTTGCCGAAACACAATTTGCAATTGCTTTACGGTTGAAAAGAGTGTGGGAGTGTTGCCTCCCCGTACTAAATCTACTACCAAGAAAAATTAAAGCTTTTAAAACCCTATACACAAAAGGAGAAATGCGACAGAGAGTCAGCAAGTTATTGTAAGTCCTATAAAGCATAAAACAAAGAGATAAAACATTTTTCAGTTATTTGATGTAATAACGACCACAGATCATTACGTAACAAAAGAAGGACGCATAAAGAATGCCGTGAAAATTTTGAAAGTTTTGAAATAAAATTTGTTCAAACACTTTATCTGCAGAAGGGTCCTTTTTCTACAACAATACTCACAATATAGTGCCCCAGTATTTCGTTGTGGGTTTGTCGTCAGAGGCGAAAATTTAGTGCAACCTCTTTTAAACTTGACCTCCTGTAGGAACAATGAACGAATGGAGCGGTAAGTGTAATTGCTTTTACGCTTCTGAGAGCTTTTAACTAAAATTTTCAATTCTTTTGTATTATTCCATTATTAAGTACTTTGTTTTGTGTTGAAATTGGGACGCAGATTTTTTCAATTAATGCACTTTTACTCGCCTTTAGAGAAGGTTCTCTATTTAGCAGAATGTACTTTTGATTGTTCACATTAACTTTTCCAGCGGAATACATGCAGCAATAGGTTTTGTTTATTCAACTAATTGGAAATGATATTTTTTTATGAAATTATAAAAGCTTAGGCACCATAGCAACGCCATTATTTGGAAATAAATTGATTCACGTTGGAAATGGGTGTGGCGATGATACCACATCGTCGGTCAGCAAACCTTATGAAACATAATGATGCTCAACAATTAAATAAATAAATAAATAAATAATTAATGTATTGCCACATATAAACAATACAACTTTACAAAAAAAACAAAAATCAAAACAGGAAACAAACAAAAATGGGCAATAGGAGGTGACTTAGCCTGAGCTGACGTAAGACTGGGTCCTACGAAGCGCTGTTTTTCAGCCACCCCCTATCCCTGAGTTGTTAGGCGGGAGTAGAAGGGTCCCCGGCTACCCTCTCCTTTGAATGCTGTACCTTATTATTATTATTACTCACCGTCACCTTTTAACGCAGGTGGCCTGCATGCTTGTTTGCTACTCTTATTCAATAAAAAAACAATTTTTCTCACATGCGTTACACTCATTTATCCTTTATCCTTCACACTCTTAACAATAATACATATATATTGCTAAATATACATACATACATATGTATATTTCAACGATTTCACGCACCAATACTCGTATTGTTAGCCATTAGCGAAATTCTCGATCAAAGAAAACTTTGTTTACAGTCTTTAGATTGAAAGCTTTTAATATCTCTTCCTTAATATTGTGCTGAAATACGTTAATGCGTTGTTAGTGACTGCTTTTATAATTGAAAACAACATGTTATATGTATAATATGTATACATGTTTATTGTAAAAATATGTTTAAATATTGATAATCAAATGATAAGTCTCAAAACTCCATTCGGTTTAATTAACCAGTCTTGCCAAATTCATGTACAGTTATTCCTCTCGAAAAGAAGACATTCATGATGCCGTTAATTGTGAAGCAAAAGCAAGCGTAATTTATTTAAATCGTCTTACTCCGGTACTATTATACAACTGCTTAGAATACGATGAATTTCTCCACGCGCGTAAACAGTCTGTTACTTTCTTATTATTTACTTGTGTCTGACCGCTGTTTCGTTTGTATAAGTTTATCGTTTTACGATTAAGTATGCAGTACTCAATGTCTTTGAATGATATCAGTCTTGATAAATGTCTTTGAATAATATAAGAGAAGAGAATCTAGGTGTTGCAACTATGAGTATTTTTCACCAAGTACTTATTGTAAACAAATTATTATTTTTTGTTTAATAACATTAATAGACGTGTAATTATCGATAAATAATAATAATAACGCTCAACCCCACAGTAGGATTTTAGGATCTTGTGTTATGGGTACCATAGACACACACAAAGACAATTATACTAACACCCAGACCGAGAACAGAAATCTAAATTAGGAGGGACCTTCGCTATATAAACTTCAACGGTGCCGAATTTCACACTCCTCCATCCGCGCAATCTTCGTAAAAAGGGTTACAAAGTTATTACTTCGCGTATTAATATAACAATGGTCAAAACAAATAAATAATATCCAGTTAAATATTTTTTAATGTAATAAAAAAAAAACAAAATTAAGAAAAAAAAATATTAATACTTTTATAACGTTATCACAGTACTTACTCTAAAAACATTACCAGATATATTAATACAAACAGCGATACTATTAATTAGAATGCAAATGAATGTGTCTGTTGCAATAAGCATCGTTACCGTGTTTTCCTGCACTGCTCAAGTGCATTGAGGTCGACGCATTATGTTTTTCTCTTCCATCTTTTAGAGATCATTTCAACGTTCGTGCATATTCTTGCTTAACCATGATCTAAATAATGTATTTTCTTTAAGATATACCTGTGACAGCAATATTCCTGTAGAAGTATATACTTGTTTTTTATATAGCGCTTCATACTCATAGTACCACACTAGGATTCTAAGATCTTGTGTCGTGGGTGCTATGGAAACACAATTACACTAACAGCCAGCACGAGAACAGAAATCCTTATTCATCGTTTAACCTTCTGCCCCGCGGGGAATCGAACTTAGGATCGTTCGAATGGTGGACCGGCATAGTAACCACTACACTACACAGGTCGTCAAGCTATAATATATAAAACTATTATATAAAGCTATATATAATATACTAGTTGACCCAACAGATGTTGTCCTGTCCGAAAAATTAAAAAAATCGACAAAAACACTCCTGGACCCCGACCACAACGCCACCTACCGGGTCCAATTGTAAATCTAAACCATCCAGGGCGCCACCCGAACGCATACAAAAAATTCATTCAAATCGGTCCGGCCGTTTAGGAGGAGTTCAATGACATACACACGTACAGTACAATTACATATATAAAGATAAAGCTGTTCTTCGTTTTTCTTAACGTTCGTTCCTCTTATCCTGGAATGCATTTTCACCTATTCTGATAGCATGATAAGCTTGTTACATGTCATTGTTCAATAACAAAATCTTTTTAATACAAAAACTGTAATTGTTAGATTTCGTGGCGTTTACGATGCATCTTTTAATTGCTAATTTATTTGCAAGCCAAATGGCGGTCACGGAGTGGTATTTTAATCAGTTATTTCCATATAATGTAAGTAAAGTAGTGTTATGCCTTGTCGGTTCTGCGCTAATCATTGGATGTGTAAAGAAACAGTGGGGTTTCATGTTAAAAAACGCAAGAATTTGCAACTGAAGAATTAACGTATTTAGCTTTCTTGGAGACTAATTTTCGCCCGCGGCATCGCTTGTATTCGGTTTAGCCATTACCTTTACCGGCGAAGTATTTTGTATTAATCCAGATTATGAACTATCCGAGTACAAAACTTCTTCGGAATCGGTCCAGCCGTTTGTGCTTGATGCAGTAACAAATATTTAAACTTTCAGTAGTTCCGAGAAACACCTGAATGGATTATTTATGGAAGAACTTCACGTAGATAATGCTCTGAAGCAAATCAAGTCGTCGTATATTAACTAATAAATCAAAAAAATATAATTGGGTAGTTTTGTCTAAATTCATTTTTAAGACAATAGAACAATTACTCCACCAAAGAGCCACTTTTTCATTTTTACTTGCCATCGGTTGAGCTGGCGTGCATCCAAACGCATACAACCCTGTTTCTGAACCACTGGGATTTACTACATCCTCTTAACTACATAGAATCCAATATAGAAAATAACATCTTTAACGTGCGAGCGTTTTTGCCAAACTCTATATTTTATCATACACAAATTTTTTGCTCACGTTTTCGTCCGTGTGTTATTCGGTTTAGCCACAGCATTCACCGGAGTGAGAAATATTCTATGTGTAATGTTACTTGGATTACACATAGAATATTTCATGCCTGTGCATGAAATTTCAACCAAATCGATACAGCCGTTTTTGCGTGCCCATATGAGCCAAGAATATAGAGGTTTCTAATAATTTTTTTTATTTATGTAAGACTTTTTTTTTCACAATAAATGTTACAGTGTCAGTAAAGGGTACTAACCTCAAAACCCGTTCGGCGGGAAAATGAAAATAACCGCTGTCACTTCGTAAGAGTTCAGACTGTCATTTATTTAACAATATATACTCAATATTGTGTAGTAGTAATGTCAATTGTACATTGAGAAGATTTATGATCACTTGATCACTTTCATATTAGGTATGTACTCATCAACTAAACGAGGAAAATATATCATTATCGAAGTGGAAAATGTATCACGCACATTTTGATGCTCGAATAAATAAAGTATAAAAACAATTACTAGACAACTTCCACTTAATAAAAAGAATAAATATTATTTCACCTAATTTTATATAATATTGTAATACAATAGGAGCACTCGATGAAGTGTCTCGTAGGTCCGAAACTAGTCGGCAATCTCAAATAATACACGTGAGTTAAGCCGTTTTGTAGTCATAAATATTGGAACAGTTTTATATATTTAGTATTATTTAATTAGGCTCGAGCAGTCCTGCTACAGACCATTTGAGACACATTAAAGAATTCTAAAAATCGCGATTTAAACTGTTGGGGGCGTTGAGCATGGTGGCAGAATTTAGGGACATCATTTAAATGCAATATCTAAATAAAAAAATGCATTACTTCTCTGAAACTAACAATCAAGTTCTAAAGACATAAAATGGCGACCAACCGAGAGCCAGTTAGTGCATTGGGACGTTAACACTTTTTGCCACAGTTTGAAAAGTGTAGTAATACAAATTGGCTCTACTTATAAATTATTTTTGCCACCTGTGTTGCCATTAATTACCATACTTTCTAATTTGGAGTCTAAGAAATGAATGAGTGAATGATAAACGTGTACATAAGATGTACCTCTGAATGTGGTAACAAGCCGCTGTTTGCCTCATGGCTAATACGACCAATAGTACATGTTTTGAACAGTTTCACATTTTATCTTTATGTGTATCTATAAAATCGTAGTGAGTTCTGTACCATGTGAGTATAGCGGTTTTAATTACTTTTATCTTAGAATCTGCTTAAAACGTGTACTTATTTGAATATTGCGTTATTTCGCTTTCACTCACAAAAGTGTTGCGTCTACATGAATATTAAGAAATAGCTTGAACGTAAAAAAATGTTGATTGTATTTATTGATAGACTTAGTGCCACACCTATTTCTACCGTGCAAGTAATATTATAATTAAAAAGAATTTAAATAATCACAAATAATCAATTGTTTTTAGAATTTTTGTCTGTCTGTTTGCTCCAAAACCCTGAAATAGAATTTGATGATTTTTTTAAATTGCGCTTTTAAATGATTTATTTATCTTAATGTCTCAAACAGTTCTTGAGTTGTACCTTTTACCGTTATGTCCTAGGGGCTTTATTTACGATGCGAATAGACTTTGTGGACTTTTTTATGTACATAATATGCAATGTTTAAATCTTTCTATTTTTAATATCACGTGGGCAATATAAGCACTCCTTTGTACTTAAATATATTAGGGTTATGAGTTACTCGGAAATATGAAAGAAATTGGTATAAAAACTTATTACCTAAAGAATCTTATCCTGTTAACTGTATTACACAACTTAACTAATAAAAAATACTTTTACTACTTCTACGCTACGAGTTAAACGACCGGAACACCTCTATATAAAGTTTTGCCTTTTTCGTCCAATGAATATGTTCCTGGCCACACTTGTTCCGATAACGTCACTTTGAACATAAATAATGATCCAAAAACCTACTCGAATATCTTACGAGTATGGTGCCGTACAACACCAGTTTTGTACTATTAAAAGTGGCTTATAAATGAGAAAACGAATTTCGTTTTCCGTACATTATAAAAACTTTATCAGGAGTGCGCTCTTGAAACACTATGATTCACGGTAATCATACAAACATTGTTTTGGGTTGGAATCGAATCCACGATCTGCAACTTAGCAGTCAGGGTCTTTATCTAGACTAAGAGGCCAGTCAAAATCTAAAGTATTGTATAGTCATAATCGAAGGTTGTATTGTATTAATATATTAAAGATTTTCAGTAGAAATGTTGATAAACATAACTTACAAGCCAACAGCCGACCCTAAGGACAGCAACGAGAGCTTTCATATAGCGGAATGATGAAATTTTCATAACAATGTATTTTTGTCATTCGTGGCTTCGAATTTTTTTTGCAGTACGCATTTATTTTGTGCTTTCAGAAACGAAATGTTATGCTCTCTATACGGACTCGAGTAGAGACGTGTTCGGCATAGAAAGAAGGTGTTTTTAAGAAACCCCGGAAAACTGTGTTATTTACTTCACGCTTCCGGTATTAGTACCTTGAGTATTTTTGAGTATAGTAGGCCCTACGTAGAGCGTAACAGATTTATGTTTATTTCAGGGAAATAGGAATATTTTCAGTATTATATTGAAATAAGATTAAGAAATCAAACACTACGAGTATAAATAACAAATTATTATTGGGGTATCAATTTATTTCATAAGATGCTATAGGAAAATTTTTAAGAATGAATTTCAAGTTCTACATGCAATCTTGAACTTTGATTTATGTAAATTTTTTATATAGTCTAGTAATTGGTTCTCTTGACATCTAATTTTTCGAAGTTATGTAACTATGTGTTATAAATTAACGATAACTTGTGTTTTGGTAAAGATAAACTAAGTGAGTTTTCAAAGGGCATGTGGAATAAGGCACGTGGTGACGACCGGTTAAGAACAACCACGGCACTGATGTCTACCATTAAGTAATTTATTGATTGAAATGAAATGAAATGAAATTGTTTTATTCATCACAAAGTATTTACATACACTTAATGAAAGTCAAACAAATAATTTAGTTAGTTCATCGGCTTTAGGCGCACTTTTGGCTATGGCTGACAGGGAGAAAAAGCCGGCATGAAAAAAGCGTGGACATTTTAAATATAATGAGAAAATTTTAGTCTTCAGCGTGGTATAAGGAAATACCACCTCAAACAGGATTGCGGCATGGCGTTGAATATGAATGTATATGGGCTGTAAAGACCACTTCACATCAGGTAACCTCGTTTGCTGCTTGCGCCCTAAATTGTATTCCTCATTCAATTCAATCATTAAGTTAATTCACAAAACTTTGGTACCTACTTCCACATAATATTTTCAATTTTTTCCTTAGTTCTTCCACAGAGTGAGTGTACGTAATGTTGTTTTTTTATTAATGAACGCTATATAAATTACCTGTAGCGTACAGGAGAATGACTCTCTAGGGACCCATAAAAGAGTTTTGCTACGTTTTTGTATTGTTTATAACATTTTGCTACTTAACCGTTTTCATGATATTTTGAACCGTACTGTATATGGAAATGATAAGACTTTTCTTATTTTTTTGTTCTTGTTTCTTGAATAAAAGTAGCAAATGAGCAGGTTACCTGGTGTTCCATATGCAACTTCAGACGGTACCTTAGTCCTACCTTAGATTGCAAATAGACGCGTTGCTACTTTTGAGGAATAAAATGGTTGTCTCGTGTTTAGTGCACTTCAGCAACCAAACCCTCTTTCCGAAACACAGTAAATTGCGTTACGGTAGAATTGGGTGTGGCGGTGGTACTTTTACGGGCGTCGGCCTATCACTTATAAGTGATCACCGTCGCTTATGATGAGCAGCAATATCAGAGGAGTCGCCGACGTTAGAGTAAGAGCTCTTTTAGCGCCGTTTATGAAGAAACCCATGTCATAGTCCGCCGGGAATACCTTTGCGGAAGATCGTTTCATAATTTAGATGTATGCGGCAGAAATTATCGGCTAAAATTGACCGTGGAGGACCGCCACGAGTCCAGGATGGACGTGGATAGAACTTCAGTGAATTAGAAAACTTAATAATACAATATGAAAACAGAATTTGCGTATGTATAAGTCACGGAGGGGCTCGTGTATGAGTGTGTGTGTGTGAGTATTAAATGGGTATGATACGCGTATGTGTTGCCATTAGTGTGTATATGAGAATGGATTTATGTGTAAGCATGTGTGAAGAGTGTATTGATTATATCTGTGTGTAAGGGATAGATTTAGCTCCAGTGGTACCTATTGACGGTCCGAATTTATAGTAAGTGACAGCAATAACTTAGGGAAAGTTACAGATTACGGGTCATTTCCTTTTTCCGTTGGTTTTGTCGAATTCTTTATAAAGCGCGCCGGAGTAAATATTGGAAATCTAAAAATCCGATCACATCTCTATGAAGTGGTAAGGAAAAATATTCTACTAACACTGTAATTTATGAAAACAGTCATCATGGATATGATCAAAGCTTCCCTAAACTTAAAAATTACTTACATACGTATAGCTGCAGCTTATTTTACGTCCATCGCTGGGCCCAGGTCTCGCCTAAAATTGGAGACGACCTAGAGCATACTGCTTCAGCACCATACTGCTCCGATACGTATAAAACCTAATTATGGAATGGTATCAGGAAACTCTGCTTTTTCCATTACCGTTAAAAAGTAGGTAGTTAAGTTCTATCACACATTTGATCACACAATGCAAAGTTTGTTATTGTAAATCGAAGCTGAAAGCTAAAGCGTTAATAAGTCGGCTTTATCTTTTAAATGTCATCATAACATTTAATTTCATATCGTAAGCAATACACCTTCCCTTAAAAATAAGCCTGTACCGTCTAATGTCCGGGTTCGGAACACCCATCGTCAGTATTCCGGGTGAAACCAGATCGCGTTGCCCGGTTTCTGGCCGAAACCAGACAACACTATACGGTTTTTTGGAATGTACGGCTCAAGACGAGATTGTCGGCTGGCACTCACCCCGAATTGCAGCACAAGTACCTTGGCGACAGAATTTATCGAGTTAACTTTGATTTATTTTGTGTGTGTAGTCAATATATTACAATTAACTTGTTTATTTTTTAACTTCTTGCCGAGGTTTAATCTTTTTCTTATCCTGTTGTAAATAGAAATGTTGTTTTCGGCATAACTTAAAACGTAGTTAAATAATTGAAGACTAAAGGAATTTGTTATTGAAGTAAGTATTAATGTAAAGACTACTTATAGAGTACAAAATATAAATGCGGATTTGATTCACGTTTGGAAATACAGCATAATATAAAAATAAAATAAAACGTACGGTCTATTTTAGACCGTTGCGTTTTGTTGCTTACGATTATTAAATCTATTTCTCTAAAGTAACATACTATAATTACACAGAACATACCATTATGTTTAAAATATGTTAATTAAAACAATTAAAGTTATAGTGACCTATTGAACGTAGCTAAAATAATGTACAATATATTAAAACAAAAGCAATTTTTAACTAGGAAAGCGTTAATAAATATGCGGTAACGGTTACCTAAACCTCACAAAGGCTTTAATGTGCCTATACGATGCTTGTAAGGAAGTGAGCGTTTATACCGTGGTTTGACAAATCTCCCACAAGTACCTACAAGTTTCCGTAGCTCAGAAATAAGTTGGAGGTATGTCTTCCTTATTGAGCGAAAGTTTGGTTCCCTTACACAACTTGTAGAGAAAATAATTTCGAAGTTGATCTTTGTAATAAAACTAACGGAGAAGATAATTGATTTTTGTATAGAGAACTTTATCGCGAATTGTTTTCTCGTCCTCTCAGGTTGTAAAGATAATTTTGTTGTTTCACTTGGAATTCTATATTTGTTTTTAAGTCATTGAATTTCTATAAAAGTAATGTGTCGTAGAAGATAGATATTATTAAAACGCTCAAGAACAGTGTAACATGTCTTTAAATTTTTTTATTGTTTAAGTGAATGATTAACATCAATACGGACTATGTTGTAGGTAAATTTAAAGTAAGTGTAAATCCTAACAATTTAATGTCTTGCGAGTAATTAAGGATGGTTGTTAAATAGCGACCATACCTCTGTAAACTGAGTACATGGGTTGAAGTTGGAATCAAAGGGTGCAGGACCGGATGAAGAACGGTGAGAGTGGCCTATTAAATTCGTCTAAAAGCTGATGGTTGTTCTGACAGGAAATGTAAGAGTTAAATAAAATGAGAAAACTACACGCCACAAAAAATAATATCTTATAATCGCTGTTAAGTCACGCTCTACATATTCTATAGTGCAATTAAGATGCCTCCGCAGAACATTGGAATTAGTTAAACAATATAAGTAAGAAAGTTTAATTTCCTAAACTATAAATGAGTATAGATATTTTTTTATAACAGATACGGTATGAGTACCAAGCGAGCTCGCAGGCCGCATAATCTTAAGAGGCCATATTGGTCACACATTGACATCGACATTCATCCTCAGTACCTAGTACTAAAGTTACAATTGTGGTCGTCAGAGGCATTGCTTATTCCGACGAACTAAGATGATCTAGAGCAATGATAATCATGAATACTTAACGGTAGAAATGGGCGTGGCAGTGGTGCTTCACTGGTCGCACTAATTCGACTTAGAGAATTTCTAGAAAACTCTTGGAACGTAAACGGTAATTGTACTAACTCGAATCGACCACAACAAATGCGGTGTTACTAACACATTTATTTCGTTCTTAACCAAGTTACCTACTCTGGCTCGTTGCTTCCCACCTGCCGGGTTGTATAATAAATGATTGGCCTCTTGGTCTAGTGGTTAGTGAACCTGACTGCTACACCGGAGATCGTGGGTTCGATTCCCACCCATGAAAAATGTTTGTGTGATGGGCTCGAATATTTGTTCTGTGACTGGCTGTAAAATTATATATTTAAGTATGTATTTAAAAATATTTATGTATGTTTATTAGTTGTCTGGTTATCATAGCACAGGTTCTGCCTAGTTTGGAATCAGATAGCTATGTGTGAGTGTGTTGTCCCAAGATATTTATTTATTTAATGTAGCGCTTTATATGACTACCGAAAACTTTTTTCTACCGGCCAATCATAGATATACGTAAAGGCGCCAAAAGCCGATGAAGCATTTTCAATTGTATGACTGTTCTTAAGTGCAGATGTAGATATGTATGTATGCGTGTGACATTGATTGGGTAACTCCTCGATCGCGTAAAATCTTCTACATGAACTAAGATACCCTGAGCCTGAAACCTAAATCATATTACTGTTTGTCATCATCAACCCATCATAGTCCCACTGCTGGGCACGGGTCTCCTCTCGATGAAAGGACAGTTCACCACGCTGGACAAGTGCGGGTTGGTGGACTGTTACTGTTTGTAACTTTGCAATAATTAATTATCTATAATCTTATAGAATCTATAATGCCTTTATATAGTAAGTGACGAAAACTATTACCATTTTCATCGTTCAGTAACCAATCTTTTGCAATCTGTGTTAATGATAGTGTAACTTGCACCACGATATGTAAAATATTCTATGCAATTCATTGCACTACACAATATCCACTTAAAGTTAAACATTTCCACACTCTATGGTTGATTGACAACGGTACCAAGACAACAGAATGCACTTACAGCTATTATCATTCCATTAAATGTTTAGCATAAAATTACAGTCTACACACAAGTAATTATAGATTCATTGGTAGCTTCGGCTTAGAAAACGACTGATTAATCGACTTAATCGTCAATGTAATCTCTCGTATGACACACTTTTTATGGTAATACGCGGCGGGCGAAGTGTTAAGTGGAAACGGTAGTGTAGTCGCTAATATCTCCAACTCTTTTATAGTTAGTCTTCGCGACTTAAGTTAGACTTTCGCGTATTTTTTCAACAAAACGGTTCCAGGCATGCTACGTGCGTGCACTGATACGATATAACTATTTTTGCTAAATGACACACCGTTCGAAGTAATAACACCCCTCGCAGAGATAATATAGCTGTAGAAAACAATACTACTGGAATGTATCGTGTAACAAAAATAATACTCTTAAATTAATTCATTTCAATGTGCCTCTTAATATTTAAGACTCACTTTTTGGTCAGAAATTTTATAGGAATCCATTTTCCTTTTACAAATTTCTGTAGTCTAAAAATGGAATCAGATATGACATCTGTCACATTCGAAATTCGATCACGGATTAACTTTATATTATCTATATGATAACTTGGGCCATAAATTGCAACTTCGGTCGCAACTACAAGTACTCGAACAACATCCGACCGGGCGGAAAAAGTTATTACTATTTGCATACCGATTTATGATATGGGTTTTGTTTACGTTAATCGAAAACAGTATATCAATAATGCAGTATAAAAAGGGACTTTGGTAAGTCTGAAAAGGATTTGTTTTATTGTTATTCAGTTACCTCTTTCACATGTAAATTGTGATCTTTTTTTTTAAATATAGCGACCTTTTTTGATAAAAATATAACGTTTTTCTTTCATCATTAATAATCATAATCCTATCTTATTCTAACATTGGGTTAACAGAAACGAGTTCACTAGACCGTAGTATAACTCAATGCGAGCTGCGAAGGTACAGAAGAATCAGTAGACAAAATAAAAGTCTCTAAATTCAGTTTGTCATAAAAGCATGCAATAAAGATTTTTACGTTCAAAACATCTTAAGTGATTAAGTGCCAAAATTCTACTCGAATTCTTCTTGAACCCATCGTCTTATTGCGCATTAACGTTAATTCGCAGGCTTTAAATTCAATTTCTCTACGAAAATGAGATATTCCTTTCTATTTTGAATGAGAGTAAACATTGCAAGGTATGACTGTGTTGTTTAAAATAGGATTTTCTTAGATCTCATATGTCAGAGTTTGTCTTTTTATAAAACCATTTTCCGCACAGAGTTACCTGGTACAGGAATGCTAGATTAAATTAATTATAAGTGGATTAATATATCTTATTTATGTTTTGTAGGTTAATACTTTTAGTTGTTAAAATCACATTTGGTTGTAGTTTTTAGATAAACTTTCTATTATTAGATATATAAAATTATATATAAATATAAAGATATAATAGAATAGAATATGGCACAAATAGTAAGTTTGTGTTTAAAGAGGTTCTCATCTACTAGCTTATCTTTGTATCTATCGACATTATATGCAGTTGTGTATATCGATCAATATCGACTTATCTCTTACTGACCGTCAATAACACTCATCACACTATACACATAGCTATAAAAAATTATTACAATTGGCATTAAACTTCTTTCAATAAGGCGATATAGGCGTATAGTTTTTGTTTTTGTAATAAAAAGACTTACCTTCGCCTCCTGCTGTGACTTTTCCGCCGGTCTTGGGCGGGCGGATCGCTGGCGTAGGCGCCGCTGTCGCCCTCAGCGCTATGTCCCGCCCCCATTGTTACCCCATGCCACAACACACACCGTCACTGACACACCCACCCGACACCTTTAAAACACTTGTACACTGTTCTATTCTCCTAGCAACACTGTTACTGTTTATGTTTATGATACCAAGGTGTCGTGTTGTGAATCCCACACGCCGCGTTGTCTCCGGGCGACTTACGTAGCGAATGTGAAGCGTACCGGCGCACGCGCACGCCCGCCTTACATAGAAATTAATTGGTGCGAACCACTGTCCGCTCACTATTGGCGACGTACATATCGCTACATTCAATTATCTTGGACATTAAGGGCAATGATGGTCGAATAAGCTGTTTCATTGCGATGATGGATTCCAGGCCAAGTGTTTGTCAATCTATTTTTAGCTGATTCGTGGGCAGAATTAACTAGCAACATGACTTCCAATTTGCCGAAAATATGACAGTAAGTTTTAAGGTCTTTAGCATTATGTACGTAGGTAATTTTTTTTATAATCAAAACACTTAGCTTTAATTAAGAAAGGTCAATTCTAAGATAGCTAAGAACCGCTGTTTTAAAAATATAGACAGTCGCGCCGTGATCGCATTATTTAGAAATCCTGTAATATTATTTTCTTTATATTTTAAAGAGTATTTTTTGCAGGTTAAAAGAAAATACTTGAATATCATGAAGAAATGCTTTGAGAAATTATGTAATTTATGTAGGTTAAATTTATATGTAGCTTCATAAACGGACAGTACTGTACAGCTGATTGCGTTGGTAAAGCCTACTTATTACTTGTTTGGAACAAACTTTGAAACAACAAGACAATGTTGACGTAACAGCGCTAAGGTATTCCAAACTCCGGACTATTTTCAAGCAGAAGTTCTGTGAAATCCGACTACACTCATTGAAAGAGAGAAGGAAACTGTCCTAGCAACTTAATACTGTCGAAGTTTGTCTTTGTCGACCATGAGAATTGAAACTGTTACTTATTTGAGTAATTTCTATTAAAATTTGTCTACTCTATCTTATATCTTTTTCATAACTTTCACACGCCATGTGATCCCAAATTAGGCAGCATTAAACATATGTAAAAACATTCTTATATAGATAACAATATACCCAGACATAAGAGATACTCGTGCTCATCAGACAGACATTTGTTCTGGACGATCCGTGTTGTGTAGTGGTTACCATGCACGTCCACTATTCGAAGGGTTCGATTTCCCGAGGCAGAAGTTTAAATGTTGAATAGAAATTATGAATTAGATTTTTCTCGTCTGGGTGTTAGTGTATTTGTTTTTGTGCGTGTCTATAGTATTCACGCGAAATAAAGTTTCGTTATGAACGAAGCTGCAAAATTACCATTTTTTATTTATTAGTCATATACATAAACCTGTTCAACAAATACACTCTTAAAGTACTTATATATTATATATTTCAGTATCTTAGATACGAGTAGACCCACATGTATATCGGTGATCTTTTCACCTTGATGTCGATGGCACCTCCCTGGAGATACCACACCATAATGGAGTGAACCAAACTTGAAATTTGCCATAACGTGTTCAAAAGGCCTGTAAAGCATACAAAGGCTCCCAATAAATAGACTATAAGTAAAGTCCTTCGCATTTGTAAGAAGGAACCCTTGAATAGAATTTCGAAAGGGGTTCTTCATGCAAACATCCCACATTTAGACTCACAGACACTTCATTTAGCGAACATTCGCCATTTTCTCATGACTTAGATACTAGTCACGACGTTAATTGTCGTGATCCGCCTCGGAAATCGCTTCGCTCTCGTTTCTACTAATTATACAATCTACTGCTTTTCCAATGGAAAACTTCGTCGCAAGGAGAGAACGTCACTCCTATTGTACCGACTCTAGTTTTTGGTCCGCAGAACATCCTTTATGATTTAATTTGTTGTGTAAAACTTTTGAACAAAAATCCTTTTTTTGTTTTAATATATCACACCTCTAAGAAGCTATTGAGTATTCGTACGAGTGCTTTCTTGCAAATTCTTCTTTTTATTCTTCTGTCCATTGCTGGATATATCGTTGTGAAAGGCAAAGAATAACAGCTGGATTCAGAGCACTGAAAAAAGAACTGTCCATGTGAATTAATAAAATGTCGGTTTTAAATCTATTTTGCCATATATTACTGTCCACTGTCGATTTTATGTTTTCGAATAACTATAATGACAATGTTTAAATTTATTACTCCTACTCGTATATCCATCTCAAAAAGGTTTGTTATAGATGACCTTATATTTTTTGGGGTACCTACTATATAAGTGGTAACAATATTTCATTACACTCACTTAGGGGTGAAGCAAAAAACGTTAAGGGATAGTTTTCTTTACGCAAGATTATAAAAGATATATTTGGTATATTCAATCCACTCTGACCCATATCATGTGCTTCAACGTATTATAAGGTACAAGGCAATCTATCTTCGCTGTCTTATTTATCTCCAGGTATCTAGAGCTATGAGTCTTAATTTTTTATAACGTGATTAGTTAGGTCGTGGGGAGGAGAATTTTTCTGTTAATTTTCTTATGTATTTATATAAGCACGTAAGAATTACTTATAGAAATAAAAATATATTACTATATAGAAGGTACTTCTTTCGCGTAACAAAACGATAATAACTTTAATCTTTTTTATGCTACGTGTCTGTAAATTATGTAAGCAAAAAACATGCATAATATGTAACTTATTATATATTTCCCTTTGAGTTATCATGATCATCACCTGGCTTCAGTTTGTTCTTATGCAGCTGAGTCGCACATGCACATTTTGTTATGTACGCATTCTGAACAGGGTCTTTCAGGAGCGAACTTGGGCAGTTAAATGAATTTACTACTGCCTCTGTAGGTGGTAGACTTTATTTTTAGACGTTATAGGGAAGGTACCGCGGCCACATCCATTTTTACCTTGAATCGACTATACCTCTATATATCTAAATATATCTCTCTGAAATAAATATGTAGTAGCCGTTACACTTAAGAGGTGACCATATTAGACCTCAGGATCTGCATCTAGATAATTGTTTTATTTTCAATTTCAATTAATCCCATTTCATTTTATTTCATTTTAATCTCTGAGAGTTTTTTTTCCGCCGGCTTTTTTTCTCTCGGTCTACTTTGCACTAAAGCCGATGCACAGATTAAATAAAT